>PGFW01000534.1:64169-77228 GCA_003123925.1 Haematobia irritans
CGAGCAAGTGGATGGATTCGTCTCTCCTTTATTTCGCTTGTTGATTGTGTAATATCCTTAGTTCCTAATTGTGCGCTGTTCTTGGGTGACCTAATCAAATAAGAAGAAACACAAACTCGTGATCTCAAAAACAGTTAGATAGCGCACAAATTAGAACTAAGATTTACACAATCAACAACAAATAAAGAGAGAACGAATCCATCCACTTGCTCTCTTCATATCTCATTCACTCTTAAAGCAATTTTCATATAAAATAAACACATCAGGTGCAACCAAAATCAAATCATCTCCGCAATTGATGTTTCAAGCACTCTAAATGTTTTCAGTGTTGCCACCTACAAAAAAATATTGAATGTTTTATGTTCACTAAATGAAGCGCGTTGATTTCGAAATATATAAATTAAACAAAAAAAATAAGAAATTGTTCTAATTTGTTGTAAGCTTTGTTAGGGTGTATCGACCCAAATCTATACCATGTATTTTTGAATAAAAATTGTAGCTTTATCCCTGACAAACGCAACTGCATTGCAAACACGGAACGTTATTTTTAAATAATTTAAATCACAATTTCTCAAAAATAGATAATTTCTTTAAAATGAAAATCCTAAACGTTTCAGAGCTAAATGCAGATTTCAATAATGATTTTAATTCTGTACGAATTGTCTGAATTTCAAAATCTATTGAAAGTCGTTTGTTAGTTATTATTGCTGTAGTTAGCAATAATTAGTTAATAGAATTGATTAACTGGATAAAGTTAAAATTTTTATATTTATATATTAATTTTATTTCATTATTTATATATTTTTGCTTATTTATAATTTTAAACTCCCTATATATAACGCAAACTTTTTACGCCAATATATTATGCCTTTGCCCTAATACATTTAATGCCTCTATATAAAAGAAAAACCAAACAACTCTATAACTGTGTGAGAAACAAACAATCACTGAACACTCAAATTGTAGACCCTAACCATTTTTGCCCCATATTGAAATTTATGCTTCTATTAAAATAGGCTCGTTAACCCTTGACTGTCCTGCGTCACAAAAATCAAAAACAAATATCTAAATACACGTAGAAGTTTTTCGGCCGAACAAATCGTTAGATACATATATACATATATTTTTTCGCCTATAAAACCACAATGCTGCAACATTTGAAACTGGTTTCGTTTTACGTATTAAGTATTTATTATTGGGTAGCATATCATTAACCCTTGGTTGAGTTAAACAAAATATAGCTTTGTTTTTTGGAAATCCACAAAATTGTCCCACCAGTCCACCCCTAAAAAATAAAAACCTTTAACCTTGTCTGTTAGAAATGAATTCTTTTGGCCCTGACAAAACAAAAAATATGCGAAACACCTAACCTTTGATTCTAACCCCTGATATTTTACTATTACTATACGAAAAGAAAATTGACACAACATACTGGTCTCAGCAAAATTTATTGGGTTTTTTTACATTGCCGCTTCTCAAATATCAACGTTGGTTTATATTTTCTGGAATTGCTGCTTTTTTTAACAAGCTACATAAACATATTTATAATCTTAATCATTAGTAGTTTAGGTTAAAACCATTGTAACCATGTAATAGTGTAAGCGCCATAAAAACTAAAATTTTTAATAAAATTTTAATCTCTAAAAAATAAATGATAACCAAAGAGTTTTATTTCGAAATTACGCGTCTCACCAGCAAACAAAAACACTTAGTAAACACAACTCCACGAAGTATTAATCACTACTCATAACATAATGAACACAGCCTAGTATTAATTATTAATTTTACTAGGATAAACACATTCCTATATATGATGAGTTGTTGAGCACAGCTCATTATAGTATATGAACGCTAAATACCACATATAACATGAGCTAAACTCACCACCACCACTACCACCCACCCACAAAATTAAATATCATACCAATTTTTTTCCGCACAAATACGAAGTTTATTTCGTATTGAGGATCGAGAACATAGTAGTGAAAAAAGCCCACACCGTAAAATAGTGAATAACCCAAATTTTAATGAATAAAACAATGCAAATAATCAAAGCTTTCCAGCAAACAATATTCACCATAATCACAGTAAATTGAAAAATTACTGATCTTAATCTCACCAGAGTATGTAATACTAATCTCCTCAACTACACACTTACCCTAATTAAAAGAGGGTGTAGTTGAAAAATCGTAAAAGCAGTTTTAAATTAAAATTTCGTTATTTTCTATAAGAGACAGTCTCTCTCCTACTCCAATATCCATGACCCTTGCAGAACGTGTCGTTAATGAACAAATTACACCCTGTGAACCAAATCCTTGTGGTTCAAATGCAGTATGTCGTGAACAAAACGGTATTGGTTCCTGTCAATGTATTCCCGAATATTTTGGAGATCCCTATCAAGCCTGTCGCCCAGAATGTCTACGCAACTCAGATTGTCCAACAACGAGAGCCTGTACTCAAAATAAATGCACCGATCCCTGCCCGGGCACTTGTGGCTCGAATGCTTTATGCTCTGTAGCCAATCATATACCAACATGTATCTGTCTTCCTGGTTATATAGGTGATCCATATAGTTTTTGTCATAGGGAACCGGAGAAACGTAAGCACGTTTGTTTTCCTAGTGTTCGTTCGCAAAGCATTTACCCATCTCAATTTTTTCTTTAGCCATACGTCTGCAAGAACCTTCGAATCCTTGTCAACCTTCACCTTGTGGTCCCAATTCACAGTGTCGCGAATTGAATGGACAAGCTATTTGTTCTTGTTTGGAAAATTATATCGGTCTACCGCCTTCATGTCGCCCTGAATGCATTCTAAGCTCAGAGTGCCCGGCCGATAAGGCCTGTATAAATCAACGTTGTGAAGATCCTTGTGTAGGAACTTGTGGTCTAAATTCCGAGTGTAGAGTACGCAATCATAGCCCATTGTGTCAATGCCGTAATGGATTTACTGGTGATGCATTTACCAGATGTTTCCCCATACCACGTAATTACCACCCAACGAACATGAACAAGAACAACAACCAATTTTATTTTTCCTTTCCATCATTAGCTGCTCCACCGGTATTTAAGGATGTCAAGCAGAGAGATCCTTGTATTCCCTCGCCTTGTGGTCCTAATTCCGAATGTCGTACTAATAACGGTGTACCCTCTTGCACTTGTTTAGCCACATATATAGGAGCTCCTCCCAATTGTAGGCCTGAATGTACTATAAGTGCAGAGTGTCCTTCAGATAAGGCTTGTATACGTGAAAAATGTGTAGATCCTTGTCCAGGTTTATGTGGCTTCTCTGCTGTTTGTAGTATTGTTAATCACACGCCGGTATGCACATGCCCAGCTGGATATACGGGTGATCCATTTAGTTCATGTTCGCCTGCACCACCAGAAAAGATTTATAGTAAGTTTTCGAGTTATGTTTTGTATGTCAGGAAAGTTCCGGTAACATGTGTTTTGTTATTCCTCCTTAACAACAGATGAACCTTCTGATCCTTGCCGACCATCGCCTTGCGGTCCAAATGCCGAATGCCGTAATGGAATTTGCTCTTGTTTGTTAGAATATCAAGGCGATCCATATCGGGGATGCCGACCAGAATGTGTATTAAATACAGATTGTCCACGCGATAAAGCTTGTTCTCGCAGCAAATGTGTGGATCCTTGTCCAGGAACTTGTGGTGATAATGCTATTTGTGAAATAATCAATCATATACCTATGTGTCGCTGTCCCGAAGGCACCGTAGGAAGCGCGTTTATTCGATGCTCGCCACAGCAGAGTAAGATTGTTGTAATTTTGCCGTCAAAAATTGTCCCTTATCGATATCCTTGTATTTCGTATAGAACTCATTCAGTCCACAAATCCTTGTCAACCTTCTCCTTGTGGTCCAAACTCTCAATGTCGAATAATCAATCAACAACCTGTGTGCTCATGTCTCCATGGTTTCATTGGTGCTCCTCCCACCTGCAGGCCTGAATGTACTTCTAATTCAGAATGTCCTTCTACACAGGCTTGTCTGAATCAGAAATGCCGGGATCCATGCCCAGGCACTTGTGGTGTAAGAGCCCAATGTTCTGTGGTAAACCATAGTCCTTTCTGTACCTGTCCAAATGGCTTCTCTGGAAATCCATTTGTTAGTTGCCAACGTATAAGTAAGTTTATCGAAAGGAATATTTCCTCGACTGGGTACTAAATGTGAACAACTATTCTATCTATTAGTTGAACCCGTACGTGATGTGGAGCTTCAAGATCCCTGCAATCCCTCACCATGTGGTCCATACTCCCAATGTAAGTCCATAGGAGAAGCACCTTCATGTTCATGTTTGGAAAATTACGTGGGTAGACCACCAAACTGCCGTCCAGAATGTGTTACCAGCTCAGATTGCAACAGCAATTTGGCTTGCATCAATCAAAAATGTGTAGATCCCTGTCCCGGACGTTGTGGTCTGAATGCAGAATGCCGTGTGGTCAGTCATGCTGTACAATGTGTTTGCATCGTTGGCTACACTGGGGATCCATTCATACAATGTTATCCTCCTGTTGAAAAAGACGTTATTGAAATTAGAACGCCTTGTGATCCCTCACCATGTGGGCCTAATGCCGAATGCAAAGAACGAAATGGGGCTGGTTCTTGTAAATGTTTACCAGAATACTTTGGAAATCCCTACGAAGGTTGTCGTCCGGAGTGTGTTATGAATTCCGATTGTCCCTCCAATAAGGCTTGCTTACAACAGAAATGTCAAGATCCTTGTCCTGGAACATGTGGTCTGAATGCTGAATGTCAAGTAATCAATCATTTGCCCAACTGTAATTGCATCGTGGGTTATGTTGGAGATCCTTATCGTGTGTGTAGTAGACCAGTAGAACGTAAGGAGATTTTTTTAGTATTTCAGAATAGAGCTCTTCATATTTTATATTGTTTTCGCCCACCTATAGCCATACGTAATGAATATGTTAATCCCTGTGTACCTTCACCCTGTGGCCCCAACTCACAGTGCCGTGAAGTTAATGGTCAAGCCGTTTGTTCTTGTTTGCCACAATTCATGGGCCAACCACCTGCCTGCCGACCGGAATGTACAATTTCCTCTGAATGTCCTAGTGATAAGGCTTGCCTTAACCAAAAATGTGTAAACCCTTGTACAAATTCTCCTTGTGGTCTAAATGCTGAGTGTAGAGTTCGCAACCATAGTCCTTTGTGTTCTTGCAATCGTGGATACACTGGTGATGCATTCACTAGATGTTATCCTATACCACGTAAGATTGAATCGTAGGAATATTAGTTCGTTCATATTATTACCTGTCATCGTTTGTTTTCTTAGCGCCTCCTCCACCCCAGAAGGAACGTGAAGAACTACGTGATCCATGTGTACCTTCGCCTTGTGGCCCCAACTCTGAATGCCGCAATAGCAATGGAGTGCCTTCCTGCTCTTGTTTGGCAACGTTCATAGGCCAGCCTCCAAATTGTCGACCGGAATGTACAATCAATTCGGAATGTCCTTCGCAACAGGCATGCATCAATCAGAAATGTAGAGATCCATGTCCGGGAGCTTGTGGTTTTAATGCAGTTTGCCATGTCATAAACCATACACCATCATGTGCTTGTATAGAGGGTTACATAGGGAATCCATTTACGAGTTGCTCTCCCAAACCTCAACAACGTAAGGTCTTGTAGTATTTCAATTCGCGATTTTTTTCTAAATATTTACCTCATCGTACAGCGTCGACGCCACCGCCTCGTTTCGATGATGCTTGCAATCCATCTCCTTGCGGACCCAATGCTATTTGTCAAAATGGTCAATGCTCTTGCATTGCAGAATATCAAGGCGATCCCTATATGGGTTGTAGACCTGAGTGTGTTTTGAATGCTGATTGTGCTCGTGAAAGGGCTTGTATACAAAACAAATGTGTTGATCCTTGTCCAGGAACTTGTGCCGCTAGTGCCATATGTGAGGTTCACAACCATGTGCCAATGTGCCATTGTCCCGAACGTATGACGGGAAATGCTTTCTTCGAATGTCGTGCCATACCAAGTAATTT
Source organism: Haematobia irritans (assembly GCA_003123925.1). Classification (NCBI taxonomy): domain Eukaryota; kingdom Metazoa; phylum Arthropoda; class Insecta; order Diptera; family Muscidae; genus Haematobia; species Haematobia irritans. The sequence goes on from PGFW01000534.1 coordinate 70,194, forward strand.
GAGATAGACTAGCCTTTTAGTGCAAAAATATTCACCATAGATTTCCTTTCTAGCCCCTGTGCCAATTAATCCTTGCCAACCTTCACCATGTGGTCCAAATAGCCAATGTCGTGTGGTTCAAGAGACAGCCGTTTGTTCATGCCTCCCCGATTTCATAGGTAGTCCACCCCAATGTAGGCCAGAGTGTACCACAAATTCTGATTGTGCCCCAGATCAGGCTTGTCAAAATTCCAAATGCCGAGATCCTTGCCCCGGAACATGTGGATTTAATGCAGAATGTAACGTAGTCAATCATACGCCATATTGTAGATGTCGTGAGCGTATGACAGGTGATCCCTTCGTAAGGTGTCAGGAAATATTGGAACCCATACGTGATGAAAAGAAACCAGTTAATCCATGCGTGCCTTCCCCATGTGGTCCCAATTCAGAGTGTCGTGTTAGTGGCGATTCACCTTCCTGCTCGTGTCTACCAGATTTCATTGGTTCACCACCACAATGTCGACCAGAATGCATATCTAATTCGGAATGTTCTTCGACCGAAGCCTGCATAAATCAAAAGTGTCGCGATCCCTGCCCAGGTTTGTGCGGCCAGAATGCTATTTGTCGTGTTTTCTCCCATACTCCAATGTGCCTATGCAATGAAGGCTTTACTGGAGATCCATTCTCTGTATGCAATGTTATTCAACAAACCCCACCGGAAGTATTAAGGCCCTGCAATCCAAGTCCTTGTGGTACTAACGCCAAATGTGAAGAACGTGCTGGAGCAGGCTCCTGTCAATGTCTGCCCGATTACTTTGGTAATCCTTATGAGGGCTGTCGTCCCGAATGTATCTTGAACTCTGACTGTGCTTCGAATAAGGCTTGTCGCAACCAAAAATGTGTAGATCCCTGTCCAGGTACATGTGGCCAAAATGCCCAATGTAGGGTTATAAACCACTTGCCATCATGTGACTGTTTGTCAGGCTATACAGGGGATCCTTATAACTACTGTTCGATTGTGAGAAATGAACGTAAGTGGATATTTTATAACCATTTTCAGAGTTAGGAAGCTAGTAAGATTTTCCTCAAATCGTTTTAGCTGTGCGAGAATATGTCAATCCTTGCCAACCATCCCCATGTGGCCCGAATTCCCAATGCAGGGAAGTAAATCAACAGCCAGTGTGTTCTTGTCTTGCCGATTATATAGGTTCACCACCTGCTTGTCGACCAGAATGTACATCGAGTTCAGAATGTGCTGCTAATAGGGCTTGTGTCAATCGTAAATGTGTCGATCCCTGTCCGGGTGTATGTGGTCAAAATGCGGTATGCAATGTGCGTAATCATAGTCCGATTTGCACATGTAGCAATGGCTTTACGGGTGATGCTTTCACACGTTGCTTCCGCATACCACCCAAACCGGTCGAACCGATTGTCCAACAGACACCAAGTGACCCTTGTGTGCCTTCACCATGTGGGCCTAACTCACAATGCCGTAATCTGGGTAGTGGAACACCATCGTGCTCTTGCTTACCTAACTATTTGGGTTCTCCACCCCAGTGTCGACCAGAATGTACAATAAATTCGGAATGTGGTTCCGAACAGGCATGCATTAATGAAAAATGTCGAGATCCTTGCCCTGGATCATGCGGAAGTAATACCATGTGTTTTGTTCGTAGCCACACACCAATATGCACTTGCCAATCTGGTTACACTGGTGATCCATTCACTGTGTGTAATCCTATTCCACCAGAACCAACAAAGATTTTGCCCATCGATGATCCCTGTAATCCCTCACCATGTGGAGCCAATGCTCAATGTTACAATGGACAATGTTCTTGTATTGTAGAATACCATGGCGATCCCTATACGGGATGTCGTCCAGAATGTGTTCTGCACACAGATTGCGCACGTGATAAGGCTTGTGTGAAGCACAAGTGTATAGATCCTTGCCCTGGAACTTGTGCTTCCAATGCCATTTGTGAAGTTATTAATCATATTCCGAATTGTCGATGCCCAGATGGTATGCAGGGCAATGCCTTTACATTCTGTACACCAACACCAAGTAAGAATTCGCCTAGATTCTTTTCGCATGTTATGGTAAAGTCTATAAAATTTTTATGTATTTTAGAGCAAGATATTCCCTCGAACCCTTGTCAACCATCACCTTGTGGACCAAACTCCCAGTGCCGCGAAATTAATCAACAGGCAGTTTGTTCCTGCATCGAAGGCTATATGGGTAGTCCTCCACTTTGTAGACCTGAATGTACTACAAATTCAGATTGTCCATTAAATTTGGCCTGTTTGAATCAAAAATGCTCAGATCCATGTCCTGGAGTTTGTGGTCGTAATGCCATGTGTCATGTGAATAATCATAGTCCCTATTGTAGATGTCCTGATAGATATGATGGCAATCCTTTCCTTAGCTGTCAACCTATTGTGGAGCCACCTTCTCCTCCACCCAGACAAACATGTCAACCTTCGCCTTGTGGGCCTTTTTCGCAATGTCGCGAAATTGGAAATTCACCGTCGTGTACATGCTTGCCGGAATATATTGGAGCACCACCAAATTGCCGTCCTGAATGTGTTACAAGCTCTGAATGTCCTTCGTCACAGGCTTGTATTAATCAGAAATGCAAAGATCCTTGTCCGGGTCTATGTGGAACGGACGCGGAATGCCGTGTTATCTCACATACTCCAAGCTGTTATTGTCCTCAGGGTTATGAGGGTGATCCATTTGTACAATGTCAGCGCAAGCAACAACCGTTGCAATTGGATCATGTCGATCCCTGCAATCCCAGTCCATGTGGAGCCAATGCTCGTTGTATACAAAAGAATGGAGCTGGAGCTTGCCAATGCTTCCCCGAATACTTCGGTAATCCCTATGAAGGTTGTCGTCCCGAATGTGTTTTGGACTCGGACTGTGCCAGCAATTTGGCCTGTCAAAATATGAAATGTCGCGATCCCTGCCCTGGGACATGTGGTCAAAATGCCATATGCAATGTTCTAAATCACGTGCCGACATGCAGTTGTATCAGCGGTTACGCGGGAGACCCCTACCGCTCCTGTTTGCCTGAGAAACAACGTATGTTGAAATTCTTTTACTCAGAGAAGTTTTGCTTTTAATAATTTTTGATTTCTGTGTTTGCTAATAGCCGTGAAAGAGTATGTTAATCCTTGTCAACCTTCCCCATGTGGTCCAAACTCACAGTGTCGTGAAGTTAATGAACAGCCTGTGTGCTCTTGCCTTCCTGAATACACTGGTACTCCACCCTTGTGTAGACCTGAGTGTACTATTTCTTCGGAATGTCCCTACGATAAGGCCTGTGTTAATCAGAAGTGTGTAGATCCTTGTCCAGGAACTTGTGGTGTTAATGCCAATTGCAAAGTTAATAACCACAGTCCTTTATGTATATGTAAAGCTGGTTTTACAGGAGATCCATTCTTTATTTGCCGACCCATACCACGTAAGCGGAGTGAATGTATTTTAATAGGTCCATAGGTTCTAATATCGATTTGTTTTCTCATGAAGCCCAACCTCCGGTACAAGTGCAAAAGACACCTATAGATCCTTGCTTGCCTTCGCCATGTGGTCCGAACTCAGAGTGTCGACGCGTTGGTGACTCACCCTCTTGTTCATGTTCGGTCAATTATGTGGGTGCTCCTCCCAATTGTAGACCAGAGTGTATAATAAATGCCGACTGTCCTAGTAGCGAGGCTTGTATTAATGAGAAATGCCGAAATCCTTGTGTAGGTGCTTGTGGCATAGGTGCCATGTGTGAGGTGAATAATCATACGCCCAACTGTAAATGTCCACCTGGATACGTGGGAGATCCATTTGTAGTTTGCAATCCTGCGCCTCCACCGCCACGTAAGCAACAGATTGTTGAAGAAGTTCCCGAATTAATTGTAAATGAATTTTCCTTAGCTCCAGTTGCTGATGATCCTTGTAATCCTTCTCCTTGTGGTTTCAATGCTCGTTGCGATAGTGGCATTTGCTCGTGCCTGCCTGAATATCAAGGCGATCCTTATACAGGATGTCGCCCAGAATGTGTTCTTAATGCGGACTGTCCTCGTGAATTAGCTTGTATAGGAAATAAATGTCGTGATCCTTGCCCGGGAACTTGTGCCAACAATGCCTTGTGTCAGGTTATAAATCATATACCAATGTGTACTTGTCCTCAGGGTATGGCTGGAAATGCATTTATTCAATGTTCACCGATAGCACGTAAATATCTAAAGTTTTCTATAAGTTGCGGACTTTTTATGAGAAATTTGCTTAAATTTTAGCTTTTGTGAAAGGGAATCCTTGTCAACCATCCCCATGTGGGACAAATTCCCAATGCCGTGAAGTAAATTCACAACCAGTCTGCTCATGTTTACCTTCATATTTGGGAACTCCACCCTCGTGCCGTCCAGAATGCACAGCAAATCAAGAATGCCCTGGAAATTTGGCTTGTGTCAATCAGAAGTGTGTAGATCCCTGTCCAGGAGCTTGTGGACAAAATGCCCAATGCTCTGCGGTTAATCATAATCCGTATTGCTCATGTCTACCCCGATTCACCGGTAACCCATTCGTGGCCTGTCAACCCATCATTGAGAGAGTGCAGGAGGAACCCCAACCCCAGGATCCATGCCGACCATCGCCTTGTGGTCCGAATGCTGAATGCCGAGCTGTTGGTGAAACTCCTTCATGTAGTTGCCTAGAAGGATTCGTTGGATCTGTCCCATATTGTAGACCTGAATGTGTCTCAAACTCAGAATGTTCTTCGCACTTGGCTTGTATCAATCAGAAATGCAAAGATCCATGTACAGGTTTATGTGGATCATCGGCTATCTGCCGTGTGGTATCGCATACTCCTATGTGTATGTGCGAAGTTGGTTTCACCGGTGACCCCTTCACTCTCTGCTCTCCCATAACAGTAAGAGTGACAGAAGAAACTCTGCACCCCTGCAATCCCTCCCCCTGCGGAGCTAATGCTGAATGTACGGAACGAAATGGTGCCGGAGCCTGTCAATGCTTGACGGACTACTTTGGTAATCCCTATGAAGGTTGTCGTCCAGAGTGTGTCCTGAATTCAGACTGTCCAACGAACAAAGCTTGTCACAAAATCAAAATGTAAAGATCCTTGCCCTGGAACATCCTGTAATTTTGGCCGAATGTTTCTGTGGTAAATCATTCCCCACATGTAGCTGTATTTTGGTTATACAGAGATCCTTACAGTTATGTACCAAACCTCAAAACTCGTAAGCGATATGAATCTAATTCTTTCTAGTTCAGTTGAGCTTATTAATCCCTAGTATCTAAGTAGCTCTGCTAAGAGTAGTTTACTAACGTATTTTGTTGCTGCTCTGATACATTACATTCATTACCTAATTCAACCATCATAATATCTTGTATCATTAGCCATATCGTCATGATATATCAATCCATGTCAACATCGCCATGTGTCCAGTTCTCAATGCTGAAATCACGGCCAGGCGTTTGCTCATTGCCTACAGATTTTGTGGTGTTGTACACCAAGCTTGTAAGCCGGAATGTACAACGAACTCCGAACTGCACCGTTGGATAGGCTTGTTTAAAGCGTAAGTGCTAGCACTGCCATGCCAGGAGTATGTGGTTTAATGCCGTAATGCAACGTTAGAAACCATAGCCCGTTTAGTTCTTAAGTCGACGCCGGTATACGGTGACGCTCTTTGATGCGTGCTCTCCAAACCCATGGTTAAGAAGTTTTAGCCATGTTTAATTTCAGCAAAGTAGCACTATTTTGTAATAATGTTACTTGTTAGCCCCTCGTCCAGCACTGTTAAAGATGTAGAAACTATTACTTCGAGATCCGTTTTTTTTTTTTGTGCTACATCACTGCGTCCCTAATTGAATGCCGCGACAATATAATATTCCCGCTCATGCCTCCTGCTGCCATCGTATATTAGTGTCTCCACCAAATTGTAAACCTGAAATGTAGCATTATGCTGATTGCGCTGCCAAACCAGGCAATTAATTAATGAGTAAATGTCGCTGCGCGAATCCTTGTCCTGGAGCCTGTGCCTTATACCAATTGTAGTGTAAGAAATACATATACCCATATGCAAATGTTTGCTGGTTATTATAGCGATTGCTTTTGTTAGCTGTCGCCCAGAACCGATTAACCAGTATTAGTGAAAGATGCACACAGTGACCCCTTGCTATCCGATCACATGTCGGCACGAATGGCCATAGTCGAGTAAGGTGTGTGCACTTGTCTAGCTGATTACCAAGGAGATCCTTATAGATCGTGCCAGCCGGAATGTGTTTTGAACTCAGAGTGCCCCTCAAATAAGGCATGTATAAATCAGAATTGTCGTGATCCCTGTCCAGGAACTTGTGCTCCCAATGCTATCTGTGAAGTTCACAATCATATACCCATGTGTCATTGTCCAGAGCAGATGACAGGCAATGCCTTCGTCTCCTGTCAACCAATACAGAAATGTAGGTTATTCTATTTGTCTCTCGAAAGTCCTTAGTCATGCTCATTGCTTTCTTGTTTTAAAAGTGGAAATTTATCGTAATCCTTGTCAACCTTCTCCTTGCGGACCCAACTCCCAGTGTCGGGAGGTCAACTCTCAGGCAGTATGTTCTTGCTTACCTAAATTCTTAGGATCACCACCTAGTTGTCGTCCGGAATGTTCCACCAACTCGGAATGTCCAGCAAATCTTGCGTGTCAGAATCAGCAATGCATAGATCCTTGTCCAGGCACATGTGGCCAATTTGCCCAATGTACTGTCGTCAATCATAGTCCATTCTGCACTTGTGTGCAAGGATATTCCGGCAATCCATTTGTGCAATGTCAACGTATAAGTAAGTGTTTCCTACAATAGCTTCCAAGATGTCTTTATATTCGTTCTCTTATTACATCCAAATAGTTGAACCGCCCCGCGATATAGAACAGCCACAAGATCCTGCCGTCCATCACCTTGTGTCCTAACAGTATATGTAAACCTATAGAGAACTCCAGTCATGTTCTTGCCTTAGTGATTTTATAGGACACCCCCAATTGTCGTCGATGCGTCACGAACGA
>PGFW01000534.1:99505-110605 GCA_003123925.1 Haematobia irritans
TCAAAATCATATAATAGTTAAAGCGAAATGTAATCAAATTCACAATATTATGTTTGTCAAACAAGAAATGATAGCTTCATAATATTTGTTTTATTAATATCCGAAAACATTTGCGCAGGGGTTAATTAGAAATAAAGTTCGAAACGAACTTCATGTGCAATATTGTAGTTGCACTATATTTGGCTGGACAGTCACAAACACCTATTGTTGGCCAGCTCAAACACCTCATAGAGAACAGTATTCGTTTGTATCATAGTATCATTGTGGTATCACAATGGGCTGAATAGTCTAAGTGAGCCTGATACATCGGGCTGCCACCTAACCTAACCTAACCTATCATAGTCGTTATTATGATATTTATAGCGTTGATAAATGCCATATTTGTGATCCAACAGATGCAATAGCATCTAAAGTGATTCGAATTCCACGTTATCCATGCCGTAGTGATAATCGAGCGTGTAAAGTTCTGAAAATATATTCTTACAAACCTTCTAAAAGACAGACAAAGCGAACAAGTACTAGTAAAAGCAAAAGGTGGTCATATCGAACAAAAGTGAATGGGTTCTGAATACTTCCACACATTTTTGTCATTTGAATATAATAAGGATTTTCACACAAAAAATGCTTCTTTGTTATACTTCTTCTGGGGGTTTAAACCATGCATCAAAGTTCACACTAGAGGTGTGCACGTGAGAAATATTTTACTCATGCTCTCGCACATTGACGACGGCACAATCCTACTCACGCACGATATTTTAAATATTTTAAAAACTAACACTCACGATTAGAACTATCGTGACTCACGAGAAATCCCGTAACTCACGAATAATTTTATGAGTAATTTACATGAGTGGCCTGACGAAAAACATGAAAATGATTAAAATCGAGAGAGTTATTAAACTCTTAACAATATAGGTGTCACTGATATTCTAAATGAGTTACATGCGTAAGCGTTTAATGTTATTGGGAGGGATTATTTTCGTGAGCCCATTTTTCCGAAATTCATTACTCACGCACACTCACGAANCGCGTTTTTAGCCATTCTCCACTTTGTACATGCCGTTCTGGCTATTCTGGAAATGCCTTTACACGTTGTTATCCCGTACCAAAACCTAGTAAGACATAGCTAAGATCTTAAGTAGTTCTAATAGGTAACTTATTCATATGTTCCCTTATATAGCTCCCGCCTCAGAACCAGCAAGAGATACTTCGCCAAATCCTTGTCTTCCTTCTCCATGTGGTCAATATGCCCAATGCCGAGACATAGGTGGAGCACCTTCTTGCTCTTGTCTACCCACGTATATAGGTGCCCCACCCAATTGCCGACCAGAATGCACCATCAACTCCGACTGTCCCAGATCCTTGGCTTGCATCAATCAAAAATGCCAAGATCCCTGTCCAGGAGCATGTGGCTTCAATGCTGAGTGCCATGTTATCAACCATATGCCAACATGTCAATGTGTGTTGGGTTTGATTGGCGATCCATTTGTTAATTGTCACCCGGCTCCCAAAGAGACATCTCCACCACGCCAACAAGACGACCCTTGTGTGCCCTCTCCATGTGGTATGAATGCCATATGTCGCCAAGGTGAATGTTCTTGTCCACCCGAATATCTAGGAAATCCTCTTATACGTTGTCAACCTGAATGTGTTCTTAATTCGGATTGTCCATCCACCAAGGCTTGCATAAATCAGAAATGCAAAGATCCTTGTCCTGGAACCTGTGCCTCCAATGCTATATGCGAAACACACCAACATGTGGCCATGTGCCATTGCCCAGAAGGAATGACTGGCAATGCTTTCACCCAATGCATACCATTGCCACCAATTAGAATAAGCAACCCATGTGAACCTTCGCCTTGTGGACAAAATGCCCAATGTCGCGTTTTGAATGAACAAGCAGTATGCTCATGCTTGCCTGATTACATAGGAGCGCCTCCCACATGCCGACCAGAGTGTAATTCCAACTCAGAGTGTCCCTTGAACAAGGCGTGTCTGCAGCAGAAATGCCGTGATCCTTGCCCTGGTTCGTGTGGACTTAACACCGATTGCTCAGTACACAACCATAGTCCCATTTGTCGTTGCCTTCCTGGGTTCAGTGGTAATCCATTCATAGGCTGTGAACGAATTCGAAGTAGGTTTAGATTTCCCAGGGTCTAACAAATATCTTATATTGATCTATTCTTTCAGTTATACCCCAACTAGATTCACCCAAAATACCAAAAGATCCTTGTCGTCCTTCGCCTTGTGGTCCCAACTCAGAATGTCGATCTGTCGGCGAGAGTCCATCATGCTCTTGTCTGAAGAACTTTATAGGCTCTCCACCAAATTGTAGACCTGAATGTGTAACGAACTCAGAGTGTCCTTCGAATCAGGCTTGTATTAATCAACATTGCCGCGACCCCTGCCCTGGAGTTTGCGGTTCCAACTCCCAATGTCGTGCTATTAATCATACACCAATGTGTTATTGCGATAGTGGTTATACGGGAGATCCGTTCTCATTTTGTGCTCCCGTGCGCGAAAGTCCTCCGGAAATAGTGCGCCCTTGCCAACCGAATCCTTGTGGTTCCAATGCCGAATGCTTAGAACATAACGGTGTAGGAGCTTGTCAATGTTTACCTGAGTACTTCGGTAATCCCTACGAAGGTTGCCGACCCGAATGTGTCTTAAATACCGACTGTCCTGCCCATCTGGCTTGTATACAAAACAAATGCAAAGATCCATGTCCCGGAACTTGCGGTCGGAATGCTGAGTGCCACGTTCGCAATCATTTGCCAACATGTAATTGCATCAATGGTTATACTGGTGATCCTTACTTGTATTGTAATCTCCAGCCTGAACGTAAGCTATGCGCTAATCAAAGGTTTTTTACGAAACGTTGGTTGATTTTTTCAATTCCCTTTTTTAGCCGTGTTCGACGTCAGTGACCCTTGCCAACCTTCGCCTTGTGGTCCCAATTCACAATGTCGTGAAATACAAAAACAACCGGTGTGCTCTTGTTTGCCTACATTCGTGGGTCAATCACCGGCATGTCGCCCTGAGTGTACCATTTCAAGTGAATGTGCCTTTGATAAAGCTTGTGTAAATCAAAAGTGTGTAGATCCATGTCCAGGCACATGTGGTCTCAATGCTGAGTGTCGTGTTCATAATCATAGTCCTTTATGTAGCTGCCGTTCAGGTTTCACGGGTGACTCTTTTGTCAGATGTTTACCAATACCCCCCAAATGTAAGATTTTAAAATTCGGTAGAAGGAATCGCCAAACGAGTAACTTCATGTCCTCAAATTTTTATTGACAGCTTCATCCCCTATAGTTCTCAAGGAAACGATACATGATCCTTGCATACCCTCACCATGTGGTTCGAATGCCCAATGTCGTGTGATCAATAGTCAAGCTTCGTGTTCATGCTTGCCCAATTATTTCGGCTCACCACCCAACTGTCGACCTGAATGTATAATAAATGGAGATTGTTCATCTAATTTGGCATGTATAAATGAAAAATGTCGCGATCCCTGCCCAGGAGCCTGTGGTCTATCAGCATTATGCACCGTGGCTAGACATACACCCATATGTTCGTGTCCCTCCGGCTATAATGGTGATCCATTTGTTTCGTGCAATCCCAAACCGGTGCAGCAAGAGCCAAGTAATGTTTTTTGCATGAGCTACGATAAATAATTTTTCCTAAAACATATCTGTATATTTTTCTACTCGTATACAGTTATCCCCAAAGATCCCTGTAATCCTTCCCCTTGTGGGTCTAACGCCCAATGCCAAAATGGTCAATGTACTTGTTTACCCGAGTATCAAGGTAATCCCTATGTGGGATGCCGACCTGAATGTGTACTCAACACCGATTGTCCACGCGATAAGGCTTGTATACGTAACAAATGCAAAGATCCTTGTCCTGGCACTTGTGGCATAGGAGCTTTGTGTGAGACAATCAATCACGTACCCATGTGTAGATGTCCTCAGCAAATGACAGGCAATGCCTTTGTCCAATGCTTGGCAATAGAAAGTAAGAGTATTTGGCATTTGGTCTTTTTAGTTCTTGACTTATAACTATTGAATATTATAGCTCCCAAACAGCAGGATCACCCTTGTCAACCAAGTCCTTGTGGACCCAATTCTCAGTGCCGTGAATTCAATAATCAAGCAATATGCTCCTGTTTACCCAATTACTTTGGTTCTCCCCCCTATTGCCGACCAGAATGTAGTATAAACTCCGACTGTGCTCCCCATCTGGCTTGTATAAATCAAAAGTGCCAAGATCCATGCCCTGGGTCCTGTGGCCTACATGCAGAATGTCAAGTTGTTAATCATAGTCCATATTGTAAATGTCCTCCCAGTCTCACTGGCAATGCCTTGGTACTGTGTCAAATGCTACCTTCTCCTCCCCCAGTGAGAGTTCAGGAAGAAACAATAAATCCCTGTGTACCCTCGCCTTGTGGTCCCAATTCCGAATGCCGAGTGGAAAAGGGATCAGCTTCATGTTCCTGTTTACCAAATTACATTGATAGTCCTCCAAACTGTCGACCTGAGTGTGTTAGCTCTTCAGAATGTTCAACAAATGTAGCTTGTATCAATATGAAGTGTCGCGATCCTTGTCCCGGAGTCTGTGGAGAATCTGCTGTTTGTCAAGTCGTCAGCCATACACCATCATGTATTTGTATGAATGGCTATATAGGAGATCCATTTACTCGATGCTATCCACCGCCTCAAATACAAAGAGAACAAATAAATCCTTGTTCGCCCAGCCCATGTGGAAGCAATGCAGTATGTCGCGAACAAAACCGTGCTGGATCATGTCAATGTTTGCCCGACTATTTTGGTAATCCCTATGAAGGATGCCGTCCTGAATGTGTTATCAATTCCGATTGTCCCTCAAATAAGGCCTGTGTTCGAGAAAAATGTCTTGACCCTTGCCCCGGAGTATGTGGTCAGAATGCCATATGCAGTGTTGTTAATCATTTGGCCACATGTTACTGTCAGCAGGGCTACACCGGTGATCCCTACAGTTATTGCAATATCATTAGAGAACGTAAGAAAACTATAGTCTTAAAATTAAGTTCTAGTTAATCTAGGTTATTGTTATTGTTACTATTGTAATTTAGCCATACGTGAATACGTCAACCCTTGTAAGCCATCGCCCTGTGGTCCCAACTCCCAGTGCTTGGAAGTTGATGGCCAAGCTAAATGCTCCTGTCTTCCTGAATATGTGGGATACCCACCAAGCTGTAGACCAGAATGTACTGTCAACTCTGAATGTCCCGCCCTTATGGCTTGTCTAAATCACAAATGTCAGGATCCTTGCCCGGGAGTCTGTGGCTTCCAGGCTGAGTGTAGGGTTATTAATCATGTGCCCATATGTAGTTGTGTTGGAGGCCATACAGGAAATGCATTTACCCGGTGTTATCCTGTGCCGCTAATACCGGCGGAGCCAGTACGAGATCCCTATCGAGATCCGTGTATTCCTTCGCCTTGTGGCCAATATGGACAGTGTAGGGTTATTAATGCAGATCAATATATTTGCAGTTGCTTGCCATCCTATGTTGGGTCACCACCCAATTGTAGGCCCGAATGTCTTATTAATTCAGATTGCTCCAGCCAGGAGGCTTGTCTCAATGAGCACTGTAGAGATCCTTGTCCAGGATCATGTGGCATCAATGCCTTGTGTATGGTCATCAATCATATACCCAATTGTATTTGTAGCCCAGGTTATATAGGTGATCCGTTTACACGCTGTATCATACCAGAAATTCCCAAACCAACTCGTAAGAATCTCTCTGCTCATAGCCCAACGATTATTCCTCAAACATTTCTTACATATTATCCCTTAGCTCCCCCAGCAATTGCTGACGATCCTTGCAATCCTTCACCATGCGGCCCCAACGCCAAATGTCATGAAGGTTTATGCTCCTGCTTGCCTGAATATCAAGGAGATCCTTATGTGGGTTGTAGACCCGAATGTATCTTGAATTCGGAATGTTCCCGAAATTTGGCTTGTATAAATCAAAAATGTCGTGATCCCTGCCCAGGCACTTGTGCCGATAATGCAATTTGTTCAGTCCATAATCACGTGCCCATGTGTCATTGTCCCGTTGATATGGAAGGTGATGCATTTATTCTGTGCCGCCAAATACCAAAACGTAATTATAACCTTTTCGAGGAAAAGCCCCACTTGAAGGGAACAATTTCAAATAATCATAGTTATATCTCTTTAGTAAGTGAAACCATCAATCCTTGTTCGCCGTCGCCCTGTGGTCCGAATTCACAGTGTCGTGAAAAGAATGGCCAATCGATTTGTTCTTGTCTGCCCGACATGATAGGTTTTCCTCCATCTTGTCGGCCCGAGTGTATTAGCGATTCTGAATGTCCACCCAATCGTGCTTGTGTCAATCAGAAATGTCAAGATCCTTGCCCCGGAAGCTGTGGTCATCATGCCCTATGCAATGTTGTCAATCATATTCCCATTTGCTCATGTCACTCGGGATACACAGGCAGTCCTTTCGTAGCCTGTCAACCTATAAGTATGACATTTCCTAAGCTAAATATCAGAGGATATATTTCTAATCAAAGTGTTTTATTAGTTCAACAACCTCCCCAGAATATAGAACCTGCGAATCCATGCATACCATCACCATGTGGTCCATATTCTACATGTAATGTAGTCCACGGTTCGGCTTCTTGCAAATGTCTACACACTTATATAGGTACACCTCCGTATTGTCGCCCAGAATGTGTATCGAACTCAGAATGTCAATCTAGTCAAGCGTGTATTAATCAAAAATGTCAAGATCCTTGTCCCGGATTATGTGGACAAAATGCTGAGTGTCGTGCGTTCAATCATATAGGAATGTGTTTGTGTCTACCTGGCTACGAAGGTGACCCATTCACCAATTGTCATCGAATTTCTGCGCCAATATCACTACCCCCAGTACCAATGCAGAAACCAACTGCTGTAGTTACTTCAAATCGATACCCTGTATTGCAAGAACACATAGAACCTTGTGTACCCAATCCATGCGGTTCGAATGCCGAATGTTTATCGAATAGCCGCGTAGGCTCTTGTGTATGTTTGCCCAATTTCTTCGGAAATCCTTATGAAGGATGTCGACCGGAATGTGTATTGAATTCGGATTGTCCCAGCTCGAAAGCGTGTATACAAACCAAATGCCAAGATCCTTGTCCTGGAATCTGTGGTCAAAATGCTGTTTGCCTTGTAACCAATCATTTACCTTCATGCAATTGTTACACCGGTTACTCTGGCGATCCATATCGTATTTGTCATGCCATCCAAGAAAGTAAGGAATTTAATAGGCTTTACAACTCAGTGCAAGATAATTTACCTTCTCTCATATCTTTGGAAACCTTCCGTGTAGGAGAACCTGTAGTTTATGTAAATCCTTGTGTTCCTTCGCCCTGTGGTCACAATGCTCAATGTCGTGAAATTAATCAACAAGCGGTGTGTTCTTGCTTACCCGAATTCGTAGGCATCCCACCCGCTTGTCGTCCTGAGTGTACAACAAATAGTGAATGTCCTTTAAGTACGGCGTGTGTGAATCGTAAATGTCAAGATCCCTGTCCTGGAGCATGTGGTCACAATGCCGAATGCCGAGTTATCAATCACAATGCCATATGTTCATGTTTACCAGAATACATGGGTGATGCCTTTAGTAGATGTTATCCCAAGCCACCGCGTAAGAATATGGTCTCAAATGCGCCAAAAGAGAGTACCTCAATTAAAAATCGTTTCAATTTATTCCTTGTAGCTATACGTGATACACCAGATATTATTAATCTAGAACCTGCTCCAAGGCCCCAATATCCCACAACTTCTCGACCAACCATAATCGATGAAGAACCCTCGCCAAGACCTCAACACCCCACAACTTCTCGACCACCCATAATCTTTGAAGAATCGAAACCTACAAGAAAACCGACTCTTCATGTTACAATTCCTTCCACTCCCCCTACTCCATTGGTGGTGACAAGGAGACCTTTACATGGACATCTGCCAGCTGTGATAGCTGAAGAACCCATCAATCCTTGTTATCCTTCCCCTTGTGGCTTTTATGCACAGTGCCACAATCGGCGAGGCGTAGCCATTTGCACCTGTTTGTCAAGTTATGTGGGAACCCCACCCAATTGTCGTCCTGAGTGCACAATCCACTCAGATTGTCCTGCCCATTTGGCTTGTTTCAATAGCAAATGTTCAGATCCTTGTCCTGGTTCATGTGGCTTCAATGCCCGTTGCCAGGTGGTCAATCATGTACCCATTTGTATTTGCCACCCAGGCTTAACTGGCGATCCTTTTGAAGAGTGTCGAGAACATAAAGTTGCCATACAATATAATGAAAATACTCCACCATCATATTCAGAAGATCCTTGTGAGCCTTCGCCTTGTGGAGCAAATTCCAAATGCCATGAAGGCCTCTGCTCTTGTCTACCCGAATATCAAGGTGATCCTTATGTGGGTTGCCGTCCCGAATGTGTTGTTAATAACGATTGTGCCCGCGATAGGTCTTGCATTCAGCGTAAATGTAAAGACCCTTGCCCAGGAACATGTGGCAATCAAGCGATGTGTCATGTTATTAACCATATACCAATATGCTCCTGTCCTTTGGGTATGACTGGCAATGCATTCGTCCATTGCGAACCATTAAGAGATGTAATTGCCGAAGATGCACCCAAAAATCCTTGTTATCCTAACCCATGTGGCCCCAACTCTCATTGTTTGGAGGTTAGAAGTCAAGCTGTCTGCAGTTGTATAACAGGATATATGGGTTCTCCACCAAGCTGTCGTCCCGAATGTACTTCCAATGCAGAATGTTCAGGCGATAAATATTGTTTGAATCAGAAATGTCATGATGCCTGTGTGGGAGCTTGTGGGGTTCGGGCCTTGTGTCGTGCCTACGATCATTTACCACGTTGCACCTGTCCTCCAAGATACCAAGGCAATCCATATGTGCAATGTTCACCCATAGGTAGTAATGATAAATTCCTTCCTTCTATCTCAGATAATCTAATGTTTCTCTTGATGAATTGACCATTACAGTGGATCCTATACCACCAATTGTTAAAGACGATGTTCCTGTTCCAGTTAATCCTTGTCAACCTTCACCTTGTGGTCCTTACTCTGAATGTTCGATATCGCCAGACAATAATCAGGCTAAATGTTCTTGCCTCGGAGACTACGTAGGTCAGCCACCGCGTTGTCGTCCTGAGTGTATAAACAGTGCTGAATGCCCTTACAAACGGGCTTGTGTCAATCAAAAATGTATAGACCCCTGCCCTGGTGCATGTGGTAATCAAGCTGAGTGTCATGTCACATCTCATACAGCTATGTGTTATTGTCCCTCCGGTTTTGTGGGTGATCCATTTGTCCAATGTGTTCCTCAGCAAGATCCACCCAGAGAAGTTAGTGTTCCTTGTAGTCCCAGTCCATGTGGTAGTAACGCCTTGTGTAGGGCCCATAATGGAATGAGTCTGTGTCAATGTTTGCCAAATTACTTTGGTAATCCTTATGAAGCCTGTCGTCCAGAATGTCTACGCAATGCAGATTGTCCCTCGAACATGGCGTGTCGAAATGAAAAATGCCACGATCCATGTCCTGGAACATGTGGTCAAAATGCTCTCTGTCAAGTGGTTAACCATGTACCCAACTGTGTGTGTCTAAGGGGTTACAAGGGTAATCCCTATAGACAATGTGCTCGGCCTTTGGATGAACGTAAGAAAAACCATTAACTTTTAAAAGAAGACTTTTACCCCCTGATAAATTCCTTAACAAAAGTTCCTTTGTTTTNACGTGCACACCTCTAGTTCACACACGGACCGAAAAACATGTTTGGACATATTTACAGCAGCCTTTCAATGCTTTTTTAGAGCATACAATTGTCACACCATGTATTTTTTCCTTGCGAAAAGTTATTTCTGACAGAAAAAAAACTATGGTGGCAATAAGCATTTAAACGGTCCTCAAATACGACAAACTAGTTCTATTATTTAAATAGTACAGTTAGAGACCACTATGGGGTCGGGGAAATCATGCACCTATTTTTCGTGACAATTATTATTTTTACCTTTATCAGCGAAATATTTCTATCGTTAACGTATTGATATATACAGTTAAGGAATATATTTCCGAAATAATTTTCCTTTTTTCGCCGACGAACAAAATGTATTTATTTTTATTACGCCAATTTTTAGTATTCATAGTTCATATGGCTCCAATCATATTATTTTATTCTTCGACTACACCCAGAGAAGGAATATGATCACCTCAGACTCTGAATGTTCGATATCGCCAGAACAATAATTAGGCTAAATGTTCTTGCCTCGCGATGACTACGTTAGGTCAGCGCCACGCGCGGTTGTCGTCCTGTAGTGTTATGAAACGAATGCTGAATGCGCCTTACAAACGGGCTTGTGTCATCATAAAAATTGTATGAGACCCTCATCTCCCTGCGTGCTCACTGTAGTAACTTCAAGCTGATGTCATTTCTCTATATTATTAATGTATTGTGATTGTCCTGCCTGTGTTTGCTGGCGTGACCATTGTCCAATGTAGTCTCTACAAAGTCCATCCCACGAGAGAGTTAGTGTTCCTTGTACTCCAGTTCCACTGTGGGTAGTAACACACTTGTGTAGGGCCCTATGGTAATTGATGTCTGAGTCAATGTGTTGCCAAATTACTTTGTTAATCTTTATGAGCTTCGTCCAATGTTCACGCCAATGCATATGTCCTCTGATACCATGGCGGTGTCGATGAATGAAAAAGTGCCACTCTATGCTCCTGGAACAGGTGCAAGAATGCTCTCGTGTCAAGTGGTTAACCAGGTACCCAACTGTGTGTTGTTCTTAGGGTTACAAGCGGTAATCTCTATAGAACAATGTTGCCTCGGCCTTTGAAGATGAACGTAAGAAAAACCAATTAACTTTTAAAAGAGAGCTTTTACCAACTGATTAAATTCCTTAACAAAAGGTTCTTTGATTTTTCCTGATATCAAAATATATTTATGGTTATACGCCGAAGAGACCGTTAAATACCCACTCACATGTAACGAAATAGCACGCTATGAATCACGAAAAACCTATTTCATTG
>PGFW01000536.1:14849-27001 GCA_003123925.1 Haematobia irritans
TAATATCTCACATCTCTTTATCTTATTTGTCCAAGAAAACTTGAAATTAATTATAATATGTACAATATGTTGGTATTGGCAATTTCTTCCTTTATTTTATTACTTGGACATCTAAAAGTGTTAATTTGATTTATTCCCTCTTGAATTCATATAATGTCATATAGTACCAGATGTTATTAAATATGTACAATTTCGTAATTCTACATCAAAATATTTTGTTATTCAGTGTATATTACAGTGTATATGTAATTTGTTGACTGTTGAAATTGCATTATGGCCTTATATTCAATTATTTGAAATTATGGTAAATTCTAAATGTATACCCAAAAATTTCTTATAAAATTCTAGACATAAAATAAATTAAATCAGCAACAATGTCTCCCAAATATCTCGTTATCATCACCATCATCATCTGTGTCTTTTCAACGGTTTGTTCTTTTTTTTCTCGGTTGTTTCTTACCTTTCCTCCTTATATTAATTAATGCCGTCTTCAATAATTTGCATATTTGTTGTTTCAGCAGAAGTCATGACAACCAAAGCCAAAAACAACCAAAAATATATATGAAAAAAATTAATGAAATACCCAAAAACTAATTCTCCTTTGTTTCACCTTTGTGTGATACTCTCTTTTCATGTGTGTGTGCGTGCTGCTGTTTAATTTCAGGTCCCAATGGTTGCCCTCGTCGTCGCGGTCGTCAAACTTATACACGTTTCCAGACACTCGAATTGGAGAAGGAATTCCATTTCAATCATTACCTAACACGACGACGAAGAATCGAAATTGCCCATGCGCTGTGCTTAACAGAGAGGCAGATAAAAATCTGGTTCCAGAATCGTCGCATGAAACTTAAAAAAGAATTGAGGGCTGTCAAAGAGATCAATGAGCAGGTATGTAATGAAAACTTTTATTAAGACAAGGGAGAGAGCGAGAGAGAGAAAGAAAAAAAGAGGAAATGTGAATGAATTAAAACAAAACTACCCATAAACACCTCTTAAAAAATGTTAAAATGATGTTAAATTTAAAGATCATTTAAAAACGCTATATTAAAATGAAAAAGCTTTATTCTTTAGATTGTTTGCTTTGTTTATTGCCTTTAATGGAGAAGTATATTTTAAGTTATAAGACATGTTTATTAATTTAAAATGTAATAAATTTAAAATATTAGTTGATAAGGGTTTAAGTAGGAGAGGAGATCATAGCAAATGTTCACTGCAATATTGTATACTTTTAGGCGTTTAATAAGAAAAACGGAAACTCTTTACATTCGAATTCGATATCAGAAAATATCATTCGTTAAAAAAAGAATTAATATATACATGTAAATTAAGGTAGTGGGTAGAGACCCACTAATCATTTTTCTTTATCTATCTGGTGGTCCTAAAATTTTTTTAATTGCAAAAATCGCCATTGGAATATTTGCATACTTTGGGGTGAAAATAAATAAGTTTTTCTTCGAAACAGAATTTGTAGACAAATGAGAATTACCCTTTCTTATGAAAAATTTTCTTTTTTAACAAAATTATCTGACTGGAAAGATTTAACGATTATCATTATCATAAAAATAAATAAAACAGAGTTATTTGTTTTTAAAGAATATTTTTCATGGACAAAAGAAAACTTTGTTTATCTAAAATTCCGTTCCTTAGAAGATATCCTTTTGAAATGGTTCACAATCGGATCAAAAAATTTTGAACGGGGTTATTATAAGACGAAAGTCATATTTGCAAGATCCGCTAGAAAGGAGTGATTTTAATTAATATTTTCGAATTTCATTTGAAAAAAAACGAATAAGCATAACAAAATATTTTTTCTTTTTCGATTATATCTTTTCTTTTACAGACTTTTCAAAAAAAAAAAAAAAAAAAAAAAAAAAACTAGCTCATATTTTCGGGTAAATTCTTCATCAGCCTAGAAATGCATCTGCACACTTTTCGAATATTTTTTTTTTTTAATTTTCATTATTTTGTTATCTACTAATGTCCTAATGCGCTGGTAAAAATTCAGAGCAATTAAAATGTATTGGCGAAAACTGCATAAACAATGAAACATACACCCAGAAAAAAGTGAACCCTTATTTAAGTTAAAATGAACTCATTGTGAAAGAAAGTTGAAGCTTCGTATAGCGCCAAAGACATTTTTATTTTGTTTTGAAACCGATGTGATTTTCGTAGGAAATTAAGGAATAATGCAAATTCCTAATATTTAGATTAAGCATTTTCCTAATATTTGATTAATACCACTATAACTAGGACAGAATGAAAAAATTTATCTAATTTGAATCATATATGGAATGATTTTATGAAAATTTTCATTCATTTCGACAAATCTTACACATTTGTGGTAAACTTTTAACTTCCATAATTAAGAACTGCTTACCTTCGTTTTTAAATACAGTTTTATTTATTTCTATACAATTTTTATCTTCAATAAAAGACGATGTTTTATTAAATATATTCGAATATATTTATTAAGAATGAACAGCATCGAATCATCTTTGAAATATTTAGTTTATTATTTCCACTATTTCCAATTTCCGTGTGATATTATTAACTGTAAAACGCACTTTTGTTGCTTCTTCCTTGTAGCTTTTCAAGCTTTTATAAGTTGCTGCCTTAACGATTTTGTCTCCTTTTCAATTTCAATACCTACAAATATAAAAAATCATAAAACATTTTTGTTGGCAAAAGGTATTTAGCGGTCAGCTGAATATTACTGATAATTGAGATTCAAAAATGAAGACAAATGAAAGGGTTGTTATTCTGGCTGGTGTTTTCTTTTCTTTATACACTATCACGAAGCATTGATAGTATTTATTTAAAAAAAAACGAAAAATTTTCTCACTAAATTTTAAAATAACAAATATTTTAATATATTTTATTTGTTATTTTATTTATATTATTTTACCATATTATTTTTTAAAGCAATGTATCCATATAACCAAACCAACGCGATTCCAACTAAAGTAGAATTACATACCATGCGTTCAAAATGGCGTACAAGTGCGTCGATGATTGAAGAGTTGAAATTTGTCTTTGAAATCAAAAGCTCGAATAGTCTCCTCAAACAGAAAAAATCAACCCTTTCATCAACGCACGGATTGAACGCAGTGGTGTGTATCAACTTCTAAAAACCCGAACGGCCAGAATATATGATTACACCACGCGAGCAAACACATCGATTCGATGAACAGGTATCGATTACAGGTAGACAAAATAGGAAATTTAGGAATAATTTCCTATATTTCTAACAAGCTTGTTTCCTTTAATTTTGAAGGATTGCGATACTTCCTTAGTAGATGAACTAAAATATTTTTCTATGCGAAGTGTTAGTTCGTATGTATGAAAAACTTTCTATTAATAAAGGAGTCGCAATTTCATTATATAAGAATATTACTATATTTATGAAAACTTGGTTTTAGTTCGTTTTTGTTTATTTTTAGAAATGCTTGTTATCGGTGAAAAGATTGTTGTTTTTCAGTAGTAAATTCTTATACCCAGGCGAAGAAAATATATGAGTAAAATTCATTCCTTAATTCGAATAAAATGGATAAACTATACTTAGATGAAAATTTTTCCTTTAGTTTCGAGGCACGTTTTTTTCTGGTTAGTTGTCATATTTGAGTAGTAATATTAATATTATATACATAAGGTAAAAGTTATTTGACTTAGTGACAGAACTTGATAAGTGTGCGATTAGGGATAGACCTTTGGTTCATCCTGGGATTTGCTAAATATTTTCCGCTCATAAAAAAGCCAGACTTTTTTTCGAATGTCCAAAGTCGTAGTCAATTAGTCAATTTTGAAGGTCAGAAAAAATTCTTTTAGTACTTAGGTTAGGTTAGGTGGTAGCCGGCATGTTTCAGGGCTCAGACTTAGACTATTCACCATTGTGATACGACAGTGGGAAACTTCTCTCTATCAACTGATGCTGCCCGATTCCAGTGTTAAGCCCAAATGAGCAAAGGGACCCTGCTTTTAGTAGCTTGGGGCCCTTCTTAAAAAATCTATTTTCCAATTAGATTTTGCCACTTCTTTAAAGTATTTAAAGCATTTCCAATAAAGAGTATGTCTTAAACTTAGATTTTTGTAATTTAATTTTTCATTTCTAAATATTTACTAAATAGGTATATTTCTTGAAATTTTTTAGGCTTTTTAATTTTTTAGGCTTCTCCTTAAAAAATTCTTCAACGAATAGGCTTCATTAAATTGTAATTATAATTTTTAATTTTATTACTCAATTGTTTTTTTTATTTCAGGCTGCGTCGTTCTGAGGAACAAAGAAAAAATGAAAGCCCAAGATAGCCTGAAATCCGCACAAAAAATAAAACAAGTCCAAACAACAAGCCACACAAACAACAACATCATCAACAACAACAGCAACAACACCAAGGTCAGCATCAAAGATCAATCACTCGATCATTGCCGCACATCCCGCGCCATTTGCATCATTCGTTGTGGGGGCAAATGATCTCAAAACTTGGTCCTAGGCATGGGTGTAGGAGTTGGTGGTGGTCTTAGGTGGCAATTTGGGATGATGAGTGCGTTAGATAAATCAATCATGTCTGCTGAAGCTGTCAGTAAAGTTAATTCATAAATCATGTAAATAAAAATTAAAGTCCTTCCCAACTCCCTTTAGTTTTCCTCCCTCCAAAATAATATAAAAACAAATCCTGTGTACTGAAGCAAACAAAAAAAAATTGGAAAAATTTTTAAGTCAAAACTAAGATCAGTAAAATGGCCGCTTTACCTACCTTAAATATGTAAGAGTTCTAACGATAATATTAGTAAAAAAATAAAATATAACTATTACATATAATTAAATATAATTTAAAATGAAAATCTCAAAATGGAAAAGTTTAATAAGATGTAGAAAAAAAATAAAACTAAATGATAAAAAGTTGGCAACAATCACGTAAATTTTACATAGTAATTCTAGATATTTAGGAAACGAAAAAAGAAAATACCTTAAAAATTAAATAAAAAAAATAAAACTAAAGAAAAATATCCTATAATATTTAATAAGAAAAACGATGAATTGAAGAAACAAAATATTTACATTTTATAAATAAAACAAATATGATATACATATACTTAACTATAATAGAATATACACAGTATCATACATGACTTGCATACAAGCGTACACAACAAACAAGAAAATCCAGAAAAAAAAAAAATCCTACATACTTATATACTACATTATAGAATATATTACACATTAAAAACAAAATCAATCAATTACTAAACATACGGACATATAACAAAACATACCATGAGTATGTACAATATCCGCAATCTTTTTTGGAAAATATTCAAAATATTTTTTTTGTGTTATTTGCGTTAGAAAAAAAGAAATGACTTTAAATTATTTTAATTATTTAAATGCAATATTCGAAATATAGTTTTTTAGCCCATAACGCCTATATACACATATTCTGTTCATCCTTCTTTTTTTGCTTCTCTTTGTGTTTTGTAATGTTTGTTTTATTTTTTATTCTCATGTATTTATAGCTCTGTTGTCGATAATGCAGTGATTTCCAACTGATATAAGATTTTTAAATATTTCCAATATCTAATCTTATACAATTCCCTCTTCGTCTTTTTCTTTTCTTTTTGCGTATTCTGTTTTGTTATTTAAGTTATCTCATATTTTGTGAATGAATTTAAAAAAACAAAAAATATAAATAATTTCAAATTGTTTTTGTTTACAAGAAAAAAATTAAATATTTCAATTTTCTAAATGATCTGTGGAAGAGAAAATTTTTTTCTTAACTTCATATGTATTTTGTTTTGTTAAATATTCATTAGTTTAGTTGAAAAAAAATTAGAGGTAAAATGCTATGTAAAAGAAAGAAGAATTTTTTGTAAAAAAGCTTTCTTTTACTTATTCTTAAGAAATCATTGTATAATTTCGCTATTCCTCCCTCGTTAAAATCCTTTCTACTGCGCTTGAAATATTATGCCATATTTTTAGAAATTATTTTAATTTTTTAATGAATTAATTAATGACAAAAAAAAATAATGTATATCTTTTTTAATGTACATAACACTCTCCAGGGGGTGGGGATTATAGTGGTGGATCAATTGGAAATTTGTGGTGGTTGAATTACCTTTATATGAGACTATAACAGCAACTCTCACACACATGTTTTTATTTACTTAAAAATATCCATTGAGAAAATCAAAATTTTGTCATTTAATCAACTTTGTTTTTAATATTCTTAATTCGAATTGTAACTCTATAAGAAAATGGTGGCATACTTTTATGGTGAATTTTAAGCTTCCAGAACAAAATGCCTCCCTATCTGATAAACAACACGCTACGAATTTGGCCAAAATAACAAAAAAATTTAGAGGAAATATCGGCTAATAAATGTTAGCAAGGCGCAGATACAATATTGAACGATTTATTTTCTAAATTATGAAAAAAGTCGAAATTGAAAAGTCCGATTTCTTCAATTCTTTGCAAAATATAGCCGAAATTGGTTTTAGCACGAAATTAGTTTATGGATTTTCGTCGGATTTCAAATTCCATCGATTTTCAAAAACTTTGCGATTAATTGAAACTGTGAACGTTGAAGTAAAATGTTTAAGCCTGTTATGAAAGTGGTGATACATTTGAAGGCTTTTCCTCTTTGCATTATTATCATGCTATTGGAAGCAGCAAAATTAAATATGTTGGGGTTTTTACTTTTAACGCGCTGATCATGGCAGGTACTATCCTATGCTAGCCCTACTACTCCTCATCTTTCATAAGACACGCCCCGCGAACGAAAAAAGGAACTCGTGTGTTTTGGCTCAGTCCGCGACTGAAGCGTTGGATCGTGCTGGCAGGTCCGTGTGTTTTTGTTGCGGAATAAGTACACCCTCAAAAAAATAGGCTTCTGTTAGCATATACAACCGCAAACACATTCTGCCTCAAGCATATATGGTATATTTTTCAGGATTGGTCCAAACAAAATGTTGTTTTGTGATTGTTCAAAAACATATTAATGTTTGCAGCGTTAGGCCTACAGTGATAGAAAAAAATTTTTAATGAAAATTGTCTTTGTGTTTTGTATTTTTTAGGATGCACAGAAAAAAAATTTCGTAGTTAAACTTACGCTAATAATTTAACTTATTTTTATTGGAATTTTTTTTTTTGTAGTTAAATTTTATTATTTTTATCGAAATTTTCCCACAGCTTTATGAAATCTTAACTCTTTTTAAGTATGTCTCAGAAAATTTTTATGACCTAAACGCGTGAAGTATAAAAGTTCAGATGAATCTAAAAAGGCAAAAGAAGATTTTGTCGTACGATTCCCCCAAAAAATAGTAAAAATAGTAAGAATGAACTACTGTATGGTTAAAATGGTCATGATTTGGCGCCAATTGATTTCTTCTTTACTTTTTGTTAATTGTTTCTGTCTATGAGATGATGTAAGTTCCGGTGAAGCTGGTTTTAACAAGGCTTTTGGTGGAAATCTGCATAAAATATGGAAGTAAAGATTTAGTTCAATTTTTCGTGGCGAGGTAGTTCATTGCTTCCTAAATAAAAAGCAGTTCACTTTTTTTTACGGCTGGTGCCAATTGATTTACTTCAAATTTTTTTTACATTCAGCATACTCTTCGTTCTAACTTTTCTAACACATATATGTTTATTGGCGTATTTCTAAATTAATATATGTTTTGCATTGCAAGGATTTAATATTTACAAAGCATTTTAAATGTCCGCAATACATATATTATGTTTCTAACATATTAAAGCATAATAAATCGCAAAACATGTTATGCCTAGATTAGCGAACCATTATAATGCTTGCCAAAAAATAACGTGCCAAAAATTTGGTTTTTCAATCATATCGAGTTTTAACATCCAAAGCATTTCCATAGATTATTCCGTCTTTGCGTCAGTGTTGAGCATGACGCGGAGTAACCCTTATGTTTTTTTCGTATTGGAAATTGAAAAGGCCGCGATGTCCCTAAGAAGTCGCTTCTTCAGATTTGTAAATAGTCGTATAATTCTAATAAGGATGCTATTGACACTTTTTAATATTTAAATTTTAAAAATTTCTCTCAAATGTAGTATTTGGAGCTTGTAAATTCGATTGTTTGTTAAAACAACTTGATCCATATCCGTGATTTAACGCGGTATTTGTGTTCAAAATTTATAAAAACAATATTAGCAATATAAATTCAAAAGTGACATTTCAACTTTCAAAAAGGTGGCCGGAAAAAATACAAAGAAGCAGAAAATTATATCCGTTTAAAAAAAATTGGCAAATTTGCCAGCAACAGTAAAAGCAGTGTAAATCAAAATAAACAGAATGTGTTAAGTTAGATGTAGTGGAGCAGGGAATCTATAAAGACAATAAAATAAGTATAATATAAGAGCCAATCAATGAACTGCATTATTATAAGAAGCGGGTTATAAGAAATGAGGTATGGAGAGAATGCATTCTCGTTGGCATTGCAACAAAAATAAAACTGCTGATAAGCCGAAATTGTAAGACTCTACCATAGAAAATAGTTAAATTAATTAGTCGGACGGAATAATTTTGGTATAGAATGTGTGATCGTTTTATCCTGATCGCGTAGCTGATGTCGGTTCACATATTAAATGTAGAATGAAAACAAAAACATTACACTGGTCTGGAGATAGAGTTGTGCGCACACCGCCTGCGCGCGCGACAAGCTTAGCCTTTATAATGCAGCTGCCGCGGCGCTGACTCAATTAAAACTGCCTTAAAAAGAAAAAGTCGAAATGACAGTTTATGTCTGGATATAGTGAAACTAAATTTTTTGGGCCAATGTGAATTTTAATTATTTTAGTCAGGATATCGACTAATAGTTTTGTTTCTAAGATAAAATTAGCAATTAAAATATCACTAAAATTTCTGGTAAAAATCGGTTTTTGGTTATAAACATCTGTACTCCAAATATTGAATAAACCTTTGCGTCAACAATAGAGGCTCAATAAGTTGATTCGATATTTATCGGTCTTATTGGAGCGGCTATGGTAATACCACAACGTGGCAAAAGCATTAGCTATATTCGGTCTTTTGTATGTTCCAAATTCATACTGATTCTAAATTTAAAAGCAACAGATGAAAAAGATTTTCAATATCCTAGAATTACAAATCCCATTTTTGCGTAAGCATAGAGGCAGCAATTCCCTCATTAATTTTCGCCAAAATTTAAAAACTTTTTATTGAAAGACGTTTAGTTCTTAGAGTTATGTTATTCGATTTTAAAATGTGTATCGTTACCGGTTCGTAATGAGATCAAACTTGTGCTTAATAAATCTGAGCAGCCTTTTTAAGTGTTTGTAGAAATAATCCATAAAATTTCTTCGATAATTTCGGGGTTATAAATACAAAAAGCCTTTTAAAAATAAGGCGACGATCTTTCAGAGATTCTGTCTTAAAGAATGCATTTTTAACTTAAAATATGACCAAACTTATACTAAAAGTTGGAAGTTTGAATTTGGAATTCTAATTAAAAATATTAAGGACTTCGAGTTTAGCACGATGAACAAATCCATAAGTCGATTTGGTTCGCCAACAGTATTCTTCCGTCTAATTCCAAGCACAATTAAAACTTGCGACTGATGCGCTTAATGAAAAATGCGTGTGTACATATCCGGATCTCAATTTTTTTTTTTATAAAAATTCTTTAATTGCTGCAAAAATGTTAAAGAAATGTAATGGTTCTAGACATATCTATAAGTTAGCGGCGATAAAAAAAATTTCGCCCCTGCAAAAAAGCCTAAAAAAATAAATTAATGATCAGGTCAGGAATATTCTGAGCGCATGTAATGGTGTCCCAATTCTATCAATTTATGAATAGACGTTTTGGCGGCAGTTTGAGAAGTCATTTGAATGATTATTGGCCAAGCATACATTTTTCTCGGCTTTAAGAAAATTATTTTCAATAAAGGCACAATACATGGTTTTCTCGCTGACAATTACGTGCTCGTAGACAAGCATTAAATGATGCTGGCAACCATGTCCAAAACATGTTTTTTCCTGGGGCGTGAAGAAAATAAGCAATATCAGAATATGCTCTTAATTTCTCGCGATAATGAGAAAGTTTGCCTAACTTTTATTGTTTTTGTGTACGTTAGAAAAATGAACTAAAAAGGGGGATAATTATACAAATAAATTAGCATAAATTTTTACTAAATTCGCATTTTCCAACAAAGTAGTTCCAGAACTGCGGGCCAATGCTTGAACTTCGCATGGCTTTTAAAAGGACATTTTTTGCAATTTTAAAAGCGTAACTTTGTCCTTAAAAAAACAACCAAAACTTTGCTATAAAATTGGAAAATTTTTTAAAAAAAAGTGCTAAATAAAATTTTCTTAAATTATGTTGAAAAGTATTTACTTAATTTGGTGATATGCAGCGTAGTAAATAGCAGTTGTAGGTAAAAAATTTTCAAAAAATTACGCCTATATCTTTCCTTTAAAATCGAGAAATACGCTCTAACATAAAAAAATAGACGCTATTTTCAAAATTTGTCCTATTTGCAGACATAAGAACGAAAATCTGTGCAAAATTTTCAGGACGATATCATTTATCGAAAGGCTGTTAACGTGATTCAAGAGCACAGTCTGAGGGCGGACATCGCGCATGTTATCATAGAATTTCACTGCGTCTGATGAGGAATTTAATTTATATTGTATATACACCTCAAAAAAAATCGCTTCTGTAAGCATATGGCCTCATACATACAAAAAAATTTTTTTCTGATTCAATCAGCGAAATTAAATTGATCCTAATTAATTTTTAATTGAAATGCTTCAATCACAGAATATGATAGTATCAATTAAAAAATTAATTGAAGGCGGCAATTAAAAAGTTAATTGATCCAATTAAAAAAATTAATTGATACTATTATTTTTGTGATTGATTTTTGTTTCAATTAAAAAATTTGGCAGAATCATGTTTAATTTTTATTTTGAATATTTTTTAAACTCAATTAAAATTTTTAATTGAAAAATTTCGTGAATGTTTTTTGTGTGTACACATTTGCTTCAAGCATAATAATATTTTCAAGATTGGTCCAAAACATATTGTTTGTATTGTTCAAAATTATGTTTTTCAACTTAGCATACACTGGTAGAAAAAAAAAAAATTTAATTAAATTTTCTTTTGTATAATGTTATATAATTTTTAAGGAAGCCAATTGGTGTACTTCCATTGTTTTAACTTGCGCATATCTCTGTAGGTCTCCTCTTTTAAACACATATAGTTTATAGGCTATTTCTTAAATTAATATATGTTTGCATTCAAGCATTTTATAATTACAAGCATTTTATGTCCCAAAACATAGTTTAAAATGCTGTAACAATAATTATGAAAAACATTTATATGCTTGCCGAAACTTAAAAAATATAGTGTTGAAAAAAATCGAGTTCCAAAATATAATTTTTAGCATCCCAAACATATGAAGAAAAACAGTCTTTTTCGTCCTGTGTATGATTGTAAGATCGATTATTTCGTTGGCAATAAAATCCGAGCGGACTGACAAAATTCAAATATACTCTATTTTATTGTTTAAAAGCTAAGCTCTTCCAAATAGAATGGAAACATTGACGTTAAGTCCTAAAGAATAGCTTCAAGATTTAATTAAAGACATGTTGACTTTAAATCGATAGATATTTTTTTTTGCAATATAACGAAAAAGAAGGAAACAATATTTCAATCTATTTCATTTATTTGTTCGTTTTTAGAACACCCCAAAGAAATTAAATTCCATAATAGCATTTTGGAGAAATTTTATAAAAATTAGATATATATTCGAAAATTTGTATGGTCGTTATTTTGAAAACAGGAATCTTTATATTATGCCTTATTTTTTTAATTAATAGAAATCAAAGCCTTAAATTTACAAAAATTCGCAAGTTAAAAATAAAATTTCCCACAATTAGTGGCTTCAACTTAAACCCACCGCTAGAGAAGCTTAACAAAATATATATATTTTATATATTTTTTTTAATTACAACCTATGTGACCCGCTATTCCACAGTTGTGGTAATGGATATACCGTAATAAAAACAAATAAAATCTCATAGATATTTTTGGTAATGTTACATACAAGATAAACAAAAAAAAACATAATCATCATTGCAAAAACATAAATACGATAAAACAACAATTGTCGTTTTGCT
>PGFW01000539.1:0-16542 GCA_003123925.1 Haematobia irritans
CGTGGTTGGGGATATTTTTTTCACTTTGGGGATCTGGGGGTTTGGCTGGGGATAACGTCATGATTTGGGGATTGTTCTGGGGATATTTCTATCTTAAATCACATAGTATTAAATTTATAATCTTATAATCTATGACTAAATTTGTTACAGAAAGTGTAAAAGCGAATTACAATAAGGCTTATGGGCTAAACCGTGTTCCTATTTACAATCGCAGCTTCATATTTATGTAACAAATTTGAAGAAGGCCCAACTTCCATTATCACTTGGGTGTCCGTTCTTATTAAGTAGCATAAAAATTTCCTTATAGTTTCATTTCGCATTCGTTTCGTTTGTTCCTGCGGTCGGAGCTTCATAGAAATGGGGTTAATATAAAATATTTACTTCGTCGTCTACGAAATTTAAGACAAATTAATATCATTTACGAAATATCCCTTAAATATTCCTTGCTTTATATTGTGACCGTATTTACTGTTTTCGAATTCTTGAATGTAAATTTTTGGCAAAATTAATACAATAAATTAGTGAAATTTGGAACAAACAAATAAAAATCTTTCTGATTTAAAGCTTTTATTTACTCCTTCCCAACTGGGGTTTATTTAATATGCTATTAATCGTGGCATCTATTTCTTTTCTGAATATTCCAAAGTCCATTTAAAATTTCTGATATAATTGTAAAGTTTACCAAACATCAGACATTATGGTGATATGACTAAGGGATTCAATGAATTTAATTGACGACCTCATTCATGTTCCATAACAAATTTCTTATCTGGCCTGAATTCTGAGGATTCATGCTTTCTCATTTATGGAGGCGGGTGGGCCATAAATCATTGCATTTTATAAGACATTTACGATTGTATATTTTTCTTATATTTATGATTTTACCATTTTCTCAAAGTTTTCTCCCCTCACCACCCATCGCACTCTCCCCACATCCATTCAATTGGTATTCTTTACATCAATGTCCTTTTTTTCCAATGTAATGCAAAAACACAACTAAAGACATTAAAACTTATATGCTATGGTTTGTCGGATGGTTGGTTGGTTCATTGTACATGCATATTTTTTGGATTGGTGTTTTTATGGTTTTCTCAAACAGATGAAATCTCTGGAAAAATATCCTCATCATTGCCTTAACTAACAGAGCGAATGCACTTCCTGTTGTTGTTCTCCATGATCTCGTTTTTGTCATCATCGTCATCAACATCGTCATCATCATTGGTGAATGTAAAAACTTCTCAGTGCATTAAAAGTTCTTTGCCCAATGAAAAAGAGAATAACAAAATGTTTGTTTATTTCTTCCTTTATGCACCCCCATCCTGGAATCTACAAATAACCAATTGGTTTACCATAGGGATGACATCTGAGATGTGGTACAAATACCGGAAAGTTAGAAATTGCTTATATCCGAAGTTTCAAATCTATTGAACTAAAACTTCACCCTAGACTTTGTGATACAAAAAGATGTTCACACCATGTGACCTATCGTGAGACTAAGACAGCCTTAAGCGTTAGTGCGACAAGCATACATTCAACATTGCATAAAAATTTTACCAACAATTTGTCAATCGATTGGTCGAAAGAAATGCTCCTAAAATTAGATTGCATTCCTTCAAAACTCATCGTGACGGGTGAATCGTGGATTGAAAGTAAACAGCAAAATATCTCAAGATGAGCCAAATCCAAAAAAGAGGCACGTCGAAGCAAATGTTAGTCTGTTTTTTTTTTTATACCCTCCACCATAGGATGGGGGGGGGTTAATAATTTTTAAAAAAAAAAAAAAATTTGTCATTTTCGTTTGTAAACAGTGTCGAATATTGCTCTAAGACTCCCATACAGTATATATATTCTGGGTCGTGATGAAATTCTCCAGTCGATCTAAGGCAGTCCGTCCGTCCGTCGTCCGTTCCGTCCGTTCCGCCTGTTGAAATCACGCTAACTTTCCAAACGAAACAAGCTATCGACTTGTAAACTTGGTACAAGTAATTGTTATGGTGTAGGTCGGATGATATTGCAATGGCCCATTTGCGTACTCTTTTACGTATAGCCCACATATAGAACGGACCCTCAGGTTTTGGCTAGCTGAGCCTCTAAGAGATCATATTTCATACGATCTGGCTGAAAAATTTTGTACTAGAGTTTTGGTATATGGTCTCCTTAACAATCCATGCAAATGGTACCACATCGGTCCATAATTATATATAGCTCCCATATAAATCCGAGTCCCAAGATTTGGCTTGCGGAAGCTTCAAAGAAAAGAAATTTCTATTCGATGTTGGCTGAATTGGTACATGGTGTTGTTAATGTATCTCTAACATTCCGTTGCAAAAATTGGTTCCAACATCGGTTCATAATTATATATAGCCCCCATATAAACCGATCCGCCAGATTTGACGCTCCGGACCTCTGGCAGGAGCACAAATTCATCCGATCTGTTGAAATTTGGTAAATGATGTTGGTAATAATGGTCTCTACAGACCATGCAAAAAATGATCCACATCGGTCCATAATTCTATATAGCCCCCATATAAACCAATCCCCAGATTTGACCTGCGGAGCCTTTTGGAGAAGCAAAATTCATCCGATCCGGTTAAAATTTGGTACGTGATGAAAAATTTGGTATCATTGCGCTGGTATATGGCCGTAAACAATCAGGCTAAAAATTGGAATTCCATATAGGTCTAGTAGTTATAATATAGCGATCCCCAAAAAGATAATCTTCTAAACGGTTATTCCAATCAGAAAATGTCAAAATTTTATTTCTACAGAAAAAATTTTGTCAAAATTTTATTACTACAACAAAAATAATCTAACTAAAATGTTATTTCAATACACGAAAAAAAATATTGACCGTAATATAGAAGATTATATATCAACTTAAATTTTAAGGAATCTGAAATTTACTCCAAAAATTAAGGACAAATTCTTTAAACCATAATGACATTTTAAATTAAAATGAAAGTTTTACAATCCTTGCTTCAAAAAATTTTTTCATTAAATTTTAGCGACACAAATCTTGAAATTTTCCGTTTTCTCCTCTGCTTGAAGTTGTAGATCTTTGAAGGTAAGCAAATTTTCTGTAAAATAAAGAAAAGACATTTTTAATTTAAAGAAGATCGTCTTTAACTCAACTTGAGATATTGTATTTTTAAATTTAAAGATAAAATCGCTTCAGAATATAGGCTAAAGTTTATTTTAAGGAATTTGCATCTTTGGTTTAAAGTTTTTTTTTTAACATCTAAGTTAAAACTGTTTTTACTTTGAAAGTACCTGTCATAATTTGGATTTTAAATTTGGAATTTGTTTGTAACATAAAACCTTTATTAAACATATAATCGAAAAGATAGGAATACAAATTTCGATGAATAAGATCTGTACCGCTAATTTTAATTGTATTTATCCTAGATATAAAGCCAGGGAGTTCCATTTAAAGATGTCTTTATTGTTAAAGAATCCGCATCTTTGGCTCGAATCAATACCAAAATCCTTAATGGGAATGTCAAAGATCTTTGGATCCAAGTAAATCTTTTTTTTTTTTTTGTGTAAGAAATGGTGGTCATAGTGTTACGCAACCCAAGTAATCGATTGTGGATGACAGTCTTGTAGTACATTCTATGCAAACCATGGTTGGATGGGTACATAAGATTCGCCTGGGCGAACTAACGATGAACGTATATACTTGTTTTTTTTTTTTTTGTTTTTTTTTTTTTAATGGGCATGTCGTAATCCTATCACGAGAATAACTCAAACATTCGCATTTCAGAGGTCAATACCGTGTAGTTGACTTTGCACAAATGAATTATTTTTAATTTCGATATTGTAAAAAATAAATGAGAGGGGTTGACTCCGCTTTTTTCGACCTTCTAAGAAAAAGGCTTGATCGATTTTTGCAGAATGCCGAACTCAGTAGTGCCAAAGTGCCTTCGATAATTGAATTCTAATGACAATAGGACGGCCTCAGATTCGGACGAAGCCCCCACATCTAGTATTATATTCCGATTTGGGTAAATTGTGGCCAGAAATACCCACGTTTTCCATTACAATTACTTTAGATTTCTGGATTTTCCTCTAATACGTCCAGATTTCGTCAACTTTTAAAATTGAAGCCGTAAGAAGCCCCAATTCGATTAGAATCGGTCTATATGGGTCTTAATAACAGAAAACGACGCGAACACATACACCGCATCTTCCTAATTGCGATTTCTTCGACTGCTAACAAAAAAATTTTTCCCCATTGTGGTGCCTAGAAGGCGAAGAAGTCCAATAGATAGATCGTCTATATGGCGCTGTACAAAAACGACCAACCAATATACACAGATCTCTTAATTGATTTTCTTCGGCTGCTAACACCACAATTTTTTCTCCCATTTGTCTGAAATGAAAATTAGAGGTACATAAGTAGGTGTGCCAAATGGAGTATTTCTGGACCATGTTTTGTATATCCCCAAAGTGTGAATACCTCAATACCGATTTGACTTCTTGAGTTTCACACACGGTTGTCACTCGTGCCCAAAACAATCCAACAAAATTTCAAGAAAATTTTACTGAAAAATCTAATAGATTTAAAAAATTAAGTTGTTTGATAAAATTGTTTGTTGTTACAATAAAAAAAATTGCTGTTTTTATCGAAGGAATGTTTCATATTGATTTATAGAAAATTCTGTTAAAATTTATATCTATAAAAAATTTTGTCAAATTGTATTTCTGTGGGAAATTTTGTTCAAATTTTAATATTTATAGAAAAATATTTATCAAAATTGTATATACATAATTTTTTTTTTTATGAAACATTTTTTAAAAAATTTTATTTCTAATATAATATATAATATATATTAATATATATATATTATATATAATATATATATATATATATATATATATATATATATATATATATATATATATATATATATATATATATATATATATATATATATATTATATATAATATATATATAATATATATAATTATATATATATAATATATATATATATATATATATATATATATATATTTATTTATTTATTATACCCACCACCATAGGATGGGGGGTATATTAACTTTGTCATTCCGTTTGTAACACATCGAAATATTGCTCTAAGACCCCATAAAGTATATATATTCTGGGTCGTGGTGAAATTCTGAGTCGATCTGAGCATGTCCGTCCGTCCGTCCGTCCGTCCGTCCGTCCGTCTGTTGAAATCACGCTAACTTCCGAACGAAACAAGCTATCGGCTTGAAACTTGGCACAAGTAGTTGTTATTGATGTAGGTCGGATGGTATTGCAAATGGGCCATATCGGTCCACTTTTACGTATAGCCCCCATATAAACGGACCCCCAAATTTGGCTTGCGAGGCCTCTAAGAGAAGCAAATTTCATCCGATCCGGCTGAAATTTGGTACATGGTGTTAGTATATGGTCTCTAACAACCATGCAAAAATTGGTCCACATCAGTCCATAATTATATATAGCCCCCATATAAACCGATCCCCCGATTTGGCTTGCGAGGCCCCTAAGAGAAGCAAATTTCATCCGATCCGGCTGAAATTTGGTACATGGTGTTAGTACATGGTCTCTAACAACCATACAAAAATTGGTCCACATCGGTCCATAATTATATATAGCCCCCATATAAACCGATCCCCCGATTTGGCTTGCGAG
Organism: Haematobia irritans; assembly: GCA_003123925.1. NCBI lineage: Eukaryota > Metazoa > Arthropoda > Insecta > Diptera > Muscidae > Haematobia > Haematobia irritans. The sequence continues at coordinate 5,664 of PGFW01000539.1, forward strand.
GCCCTAAGAGAAGCAAATTTCATCCGATCCGGCTGAAATTTGGTAGATGGTGTCATGGTATATGGTCTCTAACAACCATGCAAAAATTGGTCCACATCGGTCCATAATTATATATAGCCCCCATATAAACCGATCCCACGATTTGGCTTGGGAGCCTCTAAGAGAAGCAAATTTCATCCGATCCGGCTGAAATTTGGTACATGGTGTTAGTAATATGTCTCTAACAACATGCAAAAATTGGTCCACATCGTCCTATAATTATATATAGCCCTTATATAAACCGATCCCCCGATTTGGCTTGCGAGCCTCTAAGAGCAGCAAATTTCATCCGATCCGGCTGAAATTTGGTACGTGATGTTAGTATATGGTCTTTAACAACCATGCAAAAATTGGTCCACATCGGTTCATAATTATATATAGCCCCCATATAAACCGATCACCAGATTTGACCTCCGGAACTCTTGGAAGACCAAAATTCATCTGATTCAGTTGAAATTTGGTACGTGGTGTTAATATATGGCCTCAAACTCCCATGCAAAAATTGGTCGATATCGGTCCATAATTATATATAGGCCCCATATAAACCGATCCCCAGATTTGACCTCCAGAGCCCCTTGGAAGAGCAAAATTCTTCCCATTCGGTTGAAATTTGGTACGTGATGTTAGTATATGGTATCCAACAACCATGCAGGAATTGGTTCCTATCAGTCCATAATTATATATAGCTTCCATATAAACCGATCCCCAGATTTGACCTCCGGTGCCTTTTGGAGAAGCAAAATTCATCCGATCTGCTTGAAATTTGGTACGTGGTGGTAGTATATGATATTTAACAACCATGCCAAAAGTGGTCCATATCACTCCATAATCGTACATAGCCCCATATAAACCGATCCCGAGATTTGGTTTTGGAACCTTTTGGAGGAGCAAATTTCATCCGAGTGAGTTGAAATTTGGTACATTGTGCTAGTATATGGTCGTTAACAACCATGCCTAACTAGGTCCATATCGGTCTATAGTTATATATGGCCCTCAGATAAATCGATCCCCAATCACACAAAAATTGGTCCATATCAAGTTCATAATTGTATATAGCCCCCATATAAGCGACCCCCATATTTCAATTCTGGCTCTCTGCGTACAAAAAGTCCATATCGATTCGTAATTATTTGTAGACTTAACTATACATAACTTTTTTGTCTAATATATACCATGTATGGACTAAATCACAATTTAGAAAACGATGTTAAGAAGTTTTAAGATACCACAACCCAAGTAATTCGATTGTGGATGACAGTCTTTCGTAGAAGTTTCTACGCAATCCATGGTGGTGGGTACATAAGATTCGGCCTGGCCGAACTTGCGGCCGTATATACTTGTTTATTTATATTTATTTATTTATTTATAATTTTATTCCATATAAAATTTGGCAAAGAGTGAAACACCTCTATACCGATTTGACTTCTTGAGTTTCAAACACGGTCATAAATAATCCAACAAAATTTCAAGAAAATTTTACTAAAAAATCTAACAAACTAAAAAATTTTATTTTAAAGTTGTTGATAAAATTTTTGTGGTTAGTATAAAAAAAATTTTTGTTTTAATCGAAAGGAATATTTTATATATTGATTTTATAGAAAATTCTGTTAAAATTTTATTTCTATAAAAAAAGTTTGTCAAAATTTTATTTCTCTAAAAAAATTTTACACATATAAAAATTTTGTCAAAATTTTATATGTATAAAAAAATTATTTCTGTAGAGAAATAAAAATATCAGCAAAATTTATTTAGAAAATGCTATATTTAGAATATAAAAAGAAAATAGTGTCAAATTTTCTATAGGAATGAAATTTTCCAAAAAATTTACTAATAGGAATTAATTATAAAAAGTATATAAAGAGAAAACATAAGGGAGGAAATTTTGAGAACATTTCTTATAGAAATGAAATTTTCAGAAAAATTCTTATAATAATGAAATTTTCAGAAAGTTTTCTATAGAAATGATATATTCGGAAAATTTCCTATAGAAATCCCTTTTTGACAAAAATCCTTGTAGAAATGAAATATTGAGTATGTCCTATAAAAATGAAATTTTGAGAGAATTTTCCATAGAAATAAAATATTGAGAAAATTTACCATTTTGAAAAAAATTACCATTTTGAGAAAATTTACTTTTCAAGGAAAATTTAAAGGAAATGTGAAACATTTATTCCCCACAAATACATCATTGTTATTATTTGAACTCATTTGTAAATGAAACAGGTAAGTAATGTCTAAATTCGGGCGGAGTCGACTATATTATACCCTTCACCACTACTGCAAACCAAAATGTGTGTTACCATCTAAACTCCTTCAAATTTGTTTGGAGTTATAGGTTTATATTCCCATATTCAAATATTTATATCTTAACCGATTTGAAGATATGTGGTCTATTGTGGGTTATGATATATTATATGGCCAAGTCGGGCTATATTTCCACAAGTCGGAGACTTATTTAAAACTCAACCATTCTGTGGAAAGTCTGACATTACAGTTGGTAAGATATGATTACGATATTGGGAAATCATCACAGAAATTTAGTGTAAAATGTGGGTATTTTGGCCGGAAGAACACCTTTATTGAGGATTTATTCAAATCTGAACCAAATTAGATCACAGCTTGACACACTTAAATAGCGAATTAAATATATTCTCTGTAGAAACCCATCAAGTCAGTTGGAGGAAAATGCCATTAAAAATGGGATTAAATATTTAACTTTGGCCTCCGTGGTCATATGAATGTAAATCTGGCGAAAGATATATATGGGAGCTGTATCTAAATCTGAATCGAGTTCAACCAAATTTAGCACAATTAACGATACTATAAAATGCACCTCTTGTACAAAATTTAAAGCACATCAGGGCAAAACTTTGGCTTTTGAGGTCACATAAGTTCAAATCGGACGAGAGAGATATATATATGGGAGCTATATCTAAATCTGAACCTATTTCAACCAAATTTGGCACACATAACGATACCATCAAACATACCTCTCTTGCAAAATGTGAAGCAAATCACGGCAGTACTCTGGCTTTTGAGACCATATAAGTGCAAATCGGGCGAAAGATATATATGAGAGCTATATCTAAATCTGAACCGATTTCAACCAAATTTGGTACACTTATCGATACTATTAAACGTACTCCTTGTGCAAAATTTGAAACATATCAGGGCAAAACTCTGGCTTTTGAGGTAATATAAGATAAAATCGGACGAAAGATATATATGGGACCTATATCTAAATCTGAACCGATTTCAACAAAATTTGGTACACTTACCGATAGTATTAAACATGCTCCTGGTGCAAAATTTGAAGCAAGTCAGGGCAAAACTTTGCTTTCGAGCTTTACCAGCATTGGTAGAATATCAATACTGCTCTCTATGCAAAATTTCACGAAAATCGGTAATAAACTTTGGCCTCTGTGTTCATATGAGTCTAAATCGGAGATATGGGAGATATATCTAAATCTGAATCGATTTGGCTGATATTTTGCAAGTTTTTCGAGACTCATAAAATATTCGGATGTACGGAATTTGAAGAAAATCGGTTGATAAACACGCCAACTATGACCAGATCGGGGATAAATATATATGGCAGCTATATCTAAATCTGAACCGATTTTTTCCAAAATCAATAGCGATTGTCTCTGTCCCAAAAAACCACCCTATGCCAAATTTGAGGCCGATCGAACTTTAACTGCGACCTGTACGTTGCACACACAAATACACAAACTGACAGACAGACGGACGGACGGATAGACAGACGGACATCGCTAAATCGACTCAGAATTTAATTCTAAGACGATCGGTATACTAAACGATGGGTCTCAGACTTTTCCTTCTTGGCGTTAAATACAAATGCACAAACTTATTATACCCTGTATCACAGTAGTGCATAACCGAAAAAGACAGTTTTTCATATGTTTGGGTGTAAAAATTATATGTTTGGAACTAAATTTTTTTAACACAATATTTTTAAGTGCAAGCGTATAATGTTTATAAACTAGCATAACATGTTTGGGACATATATGTTAATATGTTACGACATATTATGTTTGGGACACAAAATGTTTGTAAATAGAATATGCTTAGATGCATACATATATTAATTTAGAAATAGCCTATAAACATATATGTGTTTATAAAGAGAGACCTAGAGAGTATGCCGCAAGTAAAATAATGGAAGTAACCAATTGACGCCTTAAAAATATATTCACACAATGAAAATTTCATTAAAATTTTTTCTACCAGTGTTTGTCCCAAGATGAAACATAATATGTTTGAACAATAAAAACAATATTTTGTTTGGACCAATCCTGAAAATATATATGCTTGAAGCAAAATGTGTTTGGGGTATATGTTACAGAAGCGATTTTTTTTTTTGAGGGTGTGGTGAGGGTATAAAAATCAAACTTCCATCGTGCAAATATTTAAATCAAAGCTATTTTTCGATGATACTGAATTTTAACTTTAAAACATGTGAAAGGTTTATTTTCTGGGATTTTCTTACATGTTTAGACGACAACTTTATTCGCCTCCAGCTTACTCTGGCTTATGGCTATTTGGATACCTACCGAGAGCCACCGTAGTGCAATGGTTAGTACGCTCACCAAATATATAAAGGGTCATTCCAATTTCGACCAAACATCAGCGGTTTATTATCGTCCCTCTGTAATACTGGTGACATTTCTGAGCGTTTCAAAGGTTCTTGAAGTGGTTTCACAGTAATGGGAAACACCTTTCGGACTCGGCTATAAGAAGGAGGTTACTTGTCATTAAGTTAAATATAAAATTGAGCAGAACTCATTGTTAAGTGAGAAGTTCACCTCTTGTGGTATCACAATTGACTGAATAATCTCAATGAGCCCATAATAACGGGCCAAACTTATGTACATACATATATTTGACTTCTGATTCCTTTGTATTTGATTAAGAGATAAAGTTACAGGAAATTTAACCCATGGTTTTTATCAAATCCCATATTTCCTTAGACATCCCTTATCTTTACCATTGAAGAAGTCGAACATAAAGATAAAGGCCGTCACGAACCAAACATTATTAATGCATTTGCAGTGATATGTGAAAAGACGTAGAAATCACGTAGCAAACCATGCATGAATATGTGGTAGATGGTTGGGTGAATAAACACTAAAGTGATGATGCACTTCATTCATTTCTCGAATATCTCACCTATTCCACCCACCAGATGTCAAATAATCTTCAAAAGAATTTCTGTTTCATTGGCATAAGATTTTTCTGAGAAAATGGAAGATAATAATGAAAATAAACATAACATGGTACACGCAAAGAAAAAAAACTTTTGGAAAACGTGTACCGAAAACGTTTTTCTTTTGTCAGAGTTTTTTGAATTGCTTCGAAAATTTTAAACTTTTATCACCAAAAAAATTCGTTTGTTACAAAATTTTTATTTTTTCAATAAAAAAAGTTATTTTTGAAACAACAACATAGTCCATTTCGTTTATATCAAACACTGTTCTTTTCTGACTTTAGGTCTTTAATAAGACACATTTTACAGTTCAAAATTTAATATACTACAATGTAATGTTGAACATTTTTTCGGAATCTTCCGAACATATCTGGAATATATGTAAAAAAAAAGCAAAAAAAAAACTTTGGTCGAAGCAGGGATCGAACCCACGACCCTTGGCATGCAAGTCAGACGTAGCAACCACTGCTCCACGGTGCCAAACTAAATGTTTGTTTCTGTTAAATAAACTTTGTTTATTCGGTTCGTGGGCGCCGCAAGCTATGCTATATAAATATAACTTATATGGATATTTATCTATTGATGACCATAACAGGTACATAGCCTGTCCCCACGGTGTGAATATACGTTGTGCGCGACTGTGATAGCGTCTTATACTAGAGGAGTCATGTGCGCCTTCCTAAGGACAGGTACCGAAGAATTCTTCCCATTGGCCACAGGGTGGACCCAGAAAAATGCCGTATAGAGCGAGGTAAATATGTAACAATATTAACAAAGAGTATTATACAAATAACGAGTAATAAACCTTCCTCGATCACTAAACATCAAGAGAGTAAGCTCATAATATTGGAACATCATCGAGCATACACAGGTGTTAGTCAACTAAAATCCCGTGGATGTGAGAATTATGCTGAAGGCGAATAATTGGCAATTATCAACGAAGAGTACGAGAATGCATTATGATTAAATATGTTTGGTAGAAGTTTGCCCACTTTTATTATACCATGGAATATTTATAAATTATTGAGACCATCGCACTGATGAAATAGACCTTAATCACAATGCACGTAAGATCGATTATTTCTACCACGAATGGATATAGAGAATATACATACATGCATACTGTAATTCACTTACAACAAATACACGTTATCCTATTACAGGCGATAAAACAGAATTTATGTAAAAAAATTCGGGTAGGACGTGTTTGTTCTGTCTAGATTATATTTTTTCGTTGTGGGATATAAAGAATTAATTTTCTTGCGTGGTAATAATTTAGAGTTCTATCAGAAACGAAGAAAGAGTACAGGACGTACAAGTTATCTCACAATGAAGTGGAACCACATATAAAATTATATCTGGCGTAATTTATTAAAAATTCGGCGAGTCATATAGATTCTAGAAAATCAATCAAGTCTCCGAGATAGACTCATTTCGACTTCAATGCTATACAGGTTATACCCACGAATCGAATGGTTAGTGCGAGGCAATGTGACATTTCTTCACAGAACACTTTCCTCACCACATATCTCTTTATCGCGACATAATTGATTATTTGACATGCACAGCTAAACAACGACAAAAATTCTCTAAAGTAGTGGGGAGTTCTTCATGATGTCCCTATTTAACTTCTCAGAGTGTTCTATTAAAGACTTAGGTAATTCCTCAACACAAGTCACGTTATATATAGCACTAGATGGAATACGTTAGTTGCTATGCAGCCAACTCAGATTTATTTCCAAAAGATTAGGGTTTAACATAAGCAGAAATATGTTAACCATTTAAATGTCGAGTCTCGATATACCAACTTTATTGGCGGAATTATTGGTCGAGGTGAAGTGGTTTAAGCTAACACTACAATGACAAAAGAACCGTTTAAAATTTGTTCCAGAAAATTATCAGTGGTATGGAATTATATAAAGCAATTTATATTAAATATTAAAATTCCTCGAAAAAAACATAAAAAATTCCGTTAAGTGTTTACCTGTTTCTCGAGTCAGTTGTACAATTAAAATGGCATTAAGTGAGGAGGTCTGCGGAGTATAAACCGAATAATCAAATTTCGGGAGTTGTTAATATTTTTTCAGCGTTGACGTCCAGACGAATTGAGTAGTCTTATATGGCTCAAGTCTTACAAGACAATAAAATGCAGAGTTGATTATATCAACGCCCTCTGACAAGCAAACGCGTTGCTATATCTAACGATTAAAATACCGTCCAAAAAACTGACTGAAAGCAAAACGTGATTTTTGGTAAAATATAATGTTGCTACTCACAATGTGAGTGGATAAGAAGTCGAATATGTCAAAAAGCTACGTACCAAAACCTGTCTTCTGAAATCAAGAAGAAACTTGATATATTGTATATGACAAAACTAGATGGATTTTTAAAAAGAATCTTATCGCACTCATAAGAAATATATGATATCAGTTAGCTCTTTCATGGCAGAATTTTTCGCTAAATAAATAAGTAAAATAAATATAATGTATTTTAGTATAGTATAAATTCGTCAAAAAATATATAAATTACCGCATATTTGACCTTTGGACTGTATTAACACTTCAGCTACTTAAATAAAACAAACACCGCGACTTGTTTCAACGAAACTAAATAAAGAATCACGTGTTGCTTCAAATTCTGCAAAATTATTTTTATACCCTCCACCATAGGATGGGGTATATTAACTTTGTCATTCCGTTTATAACACATCGAAATATTGCTCTAAGACCCCATAAAGTATATATATTCTGAGTCGTGGTGAAATTCTGAGTCGATCTGAGCATTTCCGTCCATCCGTCTGTTGAAATCACGCTAACTTCCGAACGCAACAAGCTATCGGCTTGAAACTTGGCACAAGTAGTTGTTATTGATGTAAGTCAGATAGTATTGCAAATGGTCATGGGCCACTTACAGAGACCCATATAAAGGACCCCAAATTGGTACGTGTCGAACATTTACAATACCTAGTCAAATATCGTATGAAACGTTTGAACTTATCAGAAATGGATAAAAGTCTAAAGACGGATCACCCACACAGATGTCCCTAATCCAAATTTGGACCCCGTATATGCACACAGTATCAAGTAACTGTTCTATCACAAACACTAGGATGAGAGGTGCGAGTAGTCCGGAATGCCGGGAGCCATGAAATTTACAGCGTTAGATTAATTTTGATAGTGTTACGATGAAAATTCACAGGTTCTCTCATAATTGATTCCATGAAATTTGTGTATTGTTTTTTTTTTAAAAAAAGAAAGGGAGAGGAGAAGCATAAAAAATTGGATGAACTCAGCTCAATCGGTCCCAAATTTTTAAATGAATGCATATCATTTATGTTTAATTTGTCTTCAAGACAATAGTATAATAAACAACCCGGATCCACCAGCTTCCAGTATTTTGTTCGATTTTGCGCGGAAAGGCCTACGCTAGAAGAAAGCAACAAAGATTCAGCCGAGATCGCGCTGGAGAAAGGATCTATTTCTACCAGATAAGTGCGAGCGCGAATCTGCAGAATTCCACCACTACCGCAAAAATTGGTCCACATAGTCCATATTATATATAGCCCCATGTGTAGGTCTAGGCATAAAATGAATGCATAGCATACCGCACTGTATTACTAGGCTGCGACTTAGGAACCATTACAAGTCCATTGTTGTATAGTTTATGTCCAACAGAGTGGCTAATGAACTTCTCCTCTATCAAACGAACCAGAAGATTTAAGTACTTAAGCCCCGATTCCCCAACATATAAGTGGCTGCAAGATTAATGACATTAGAGAGAACTAATTCTATTGTTTTGTTTCCAAATGTAGGCCTAACTCAATCTATTTATTTACATAATCGCCACCTGAGTCCGAACCGCCACGCTTTCTTCGCCAAAAATCCTACTCAACTCAATTTTTCACTTAGCGGCAGTCCCACAGAACCCATAAGTTTGCACACATAGTTCGATCTGAGAGAGTAAATCGACTTCAGCACTAAAGGGACGTTATGAGAAACCTTCTCTTAGAAATAAATGTATACCGTCAAAAGCATTTCTGCCGAAAAAAGTTGAGATTATGGATAGAAATCCAATCGGGTCCCCTAATTTAGTAATAGCTCACAACTTTCTATGGAGATTGTTGGGTTTTTCTCGCTGGAATGTCTAGGGACAAAAAAAATGCGGTCACAAAAAATACCAACATTTTCCTTGTTAAAATTCGGCTACTGCTTAGTCGAAAAGATTGTAAAAATGACTCTAATTTTCCTAAACTGCTAATACAGATATAGCGAGCGATAATCATGAAAATGCAATTTTGCGAAGTTTCCTAAAATTGCTTCAGAATTTAAATGTTCCACTAGATTTTTTTACTAAGAATTGTGTTCCACCCCTAGGATTTAGCCAACTAAATTTTGAATCTATAGGATTTTGTAAAATCTATCAAACTCTCTCCAAAATCTGGTGATATTTAAATTAGACGATGTACGAAAATTTAGATTCCTACAATAGTGGTGCAGGGTATAATATTAGTCGGCCCGCCCCACTTTAGAACGTTCTTACTAGTTTTAACATTAAACAATCGACATTTGCGTGTAATTGAAATAATCTTGGGGTTTCCACTAACACTTCATAATGCCTTGTTACAATATCGCTTAGTATGGGACTAACAATTTAAACACTAAAATCGAGCATGTCATGAAATTGAAAACGCAAATAACCGTTATGTTTGTTCACGCTAATAATAATGTAATCCATATAACCTGATGTCAAACATTTATAATTGGCATAGGACAAATTGCCAGTCATCCTTCTATCGTAAGGAAATAAAAAATGGCCTGGCTTACCAGTATTTGAGTGCGTGGTCGTATCATTGTTTGTTCTTGTTGATGTTTGTTTGCACAGATGCAATTTGTGGTGAAACATATGTAAATAAACCCTCACACACACACACGCACATGAGTTGAAAGAGAGATGGGTTAACAGGAAACGAAATGCTTAGCAAAGATGTTTGAACAAGAAATTGTAGCTAAAATGATGTGTGCTGTTAAATAATTACTGCAATCGCGTTGCACACTGTGACACACTCATACATACTCCTCAAATTGAGCACACTATTCTACATATCGAAGATTAACGCTGATTACTCTGTAGAGTGATTGGTAGTATAATAAGTGTGGCCTATGCATGATTATTATGGATTTGTTACGTGTGTTGAGGAATCTTAGTATAGTAATATTTCTTAAATGTATATTACATTTAGGGTTTATCGCTAAAGCTTTAGAGAGAAATGCAGAAGATACATGTAAGACTGGCACAGATTCCAATACACTCGGTATAATCGGATTTTCTATTTTTTCGAAGTTGAAACATTTAAGACAGTAATGAAAGTTTTTAAAGTCGGGTGAAACTAAATTGAAACACAACATTTTGTAGATCTCGAATTTCAGACCAACCCAAATCTTTCAAATCCTTGTGTGCATATGAGGATATAAAGGATATATCTCAATATTCGGCAACAATTAAATCTGACCCGATTTGGAATTTTTTAGACTTTACAAAATCTCTAAAGAATTAAATTTAAATCACCAATGACCTACACAGTAGAACACAGACATACATGACACACTAGTTTTC
>PGFW01000545.1:7606-17739 GCA_003123925.1 Haematobia irritans
ACAAAACTCCTGAAGTTGCGATACTGGTCTTTCACCTGCGTATATGCACATGTTAAATAATCACCGCCTATCAGAAAATCTATATATGACAGCCACTGCTTATGCCACCTTCTTGCGCCGACATGAAAGCCAGTTTGTCATGAATACGCATAGCTATCCCTCATTATAAGCAGTTTTTTGGTCCTTCTTTCAGGTTCAGCTTGACAATAGTCAGTACAAATTAACTTAAACTAAAAAATATCACAGTTAGCTGCAAAAAAAATCGTAAATGGATGTCATCATACTCATGGTGCGAACAGCGCTGGCAAAATATAGGAAGAGAGTTACAACGAATGTCATATGGAAACCACCTTGCACGTATGATTGTTTTGACGGCGTTAACCACATCAATAGAGCTATTATTGACTAACGAGAGTGACAGAAAAGAACTAATGAAATAAGACCCAAACATTCCAGGCAGAAAACAGTACGGAACACGACCATGCGAGTATACTACAATACAGGAAAGACAGCAGACATAATTTATTTTTCAAACAAACAGCTGAGTATCACATGCCAAAATTGTGTCAATGGTTAATCAAAATCCCGGATAGGCGTATTGAAAAAAATAGATGACATGCATTTATTTCAAGCACAGTACAGATGGCTTCCAAACCAGATATGTATATATATAGAATTGCGGAAACGCTATATGAAACTAGAACTATTATTATATTGCTTGACGTAGAGATTTTCGCTCGTCCAATAACTACAACAAGTCAGTCAAGAAAATCTACGATCAAGAGCGGTATATCGTCGTGAACAAGCCATCTGGGGATCATAACTTAAGGAATATCCTGCGCATAATGACACGGGATACCTGTAGTTATTTGTTTTTTTATTATACATGCGACAGATACATTGGAGTCACTACCTTTCTTGTATATTGAAAGTCGTATACTATCACACTACATGTCTACTGCGTTGAAATGATCGGATTATAGAACATACCCAGCGACTTCTTCGAATTACGTGCCGTGCTATTCTCACTCCAGTGAACTTTTCTGCTGATGCGCATGAGTCGATAGGGTTCTCGCTTTCCCAAGTACTTCTACTCGACAAGCTCTGTCCATTTCTACGTTCCTCTAGACAAGCTGGTTCTCGCTTTCGGGCAGGTATTTCTTCTGCTCGAATTAATCTTCAGAGCCTTCTCCTGGTTTCTCTAGCAAACATCTTTACCTCGCAAGGTGAATCGGACCCTCTATATTGACACTATAGCGGAGTTAGTTACTTGCGTAATTAGAATTCTGTAGGACAATCATATTTTCTTAGGCAATGTTATTTTGCCAAGCTTTAGAGCAACGAGACGAGTTTGAGCACAAATAGCGTGAAAGTTTTTATATCTCCGAATTGCCGTCGCGACACAAATAGAGTTACTACCTGTCAGAATAGGCGTTGACTTGGGATGTTCCCATATTTGACATAGTGAACGGCTAATTTATCTTACGATACTGAAAGAAGTTGACATCTTTACAAATCAATAAAATAGAGGTGTACGCAATATCTTTCCTATCGCGTGTTAATGAATACATGACCACTATAATCAAATAATCGTATTGACTTTGGAATAATTATTTTGTAATACCTTAAAAAGATGGGGTGCTCGAGGTTTTTGAAATGCATAGGCAAATGAACAGAATATGATTACGCGATCAAATGTTCTATCATAGCCATTGACTCAAATACAAATAGTAAAATATATCAGTTGTCATCCGTGATCTGATAGTTATTAATCCTTATTCATGTTCTTAATATATTTTAATCCCCAGTTAATATGAGCCCTATGTTAGTGATATGGAGTCTAGAAGGTCAGCAAACAATAAATATTTCGATTGGTTAAACATAATCGTCAACATGAACGCCAGTAGTCGGACCGAAGTAGATTACACCTAAAAAAAGAGAAATGAAAATTTTATCAGGATTAAATCAATGGTTGGTGAAGTGGATTTTAATTGATTAGATTAGCGTATAAAGTGCATTTGTGAACTCCTCTAGAAAACAACATTATGATGGTGATGACAGGGAGAGTATAAAAATATCTTCTAATAACGGAGTATTTTAGTATAAGGTAAAGACGACTAGAAACAAGTATGACATATATATCGAGTTTAGTTCAAATACAAGATGAGATACAAATATATCTTTTGTATTTTGCTTATCGATGGTATTAATCTGAAGAAATATTAATCTGTATATACATAAAAGTGTGGGAGTATTAATTGGATAATATGAAGTTGTTGAGTGTGTTTAATGCGAAAATATTTATCCTAGGATTGTGTGGGCAATCTGCATAGTATTCGTATATAAAGAGCTTAATTATCCGATTATTATATATTAGTAATAAAAAAAACTTAAGTATGTGTTAATAGAGTTTCTTCCGATTTATTTTAACTTGATCCTCGGAAATTTTCCATTAATTCGAAAGTTTAATTGTTTTCTTTAACTGGCAGTTATATTCGGTTTTATTAGGAAATCTTTGTGTGTATAAAGCTCTGCACAGAAGCGTAGATATCATGATAGACTTGTGGATGATGAAGATTCATCAATAATTACACCTTCCACCTGTATTTATACATTGTTAGGTATTACTTGAAGCTGAATGGAGATCTTGTGGAGTATTACTAACCTTGAATCAATATTACCGTTCGTAACACAATAGAATAATTGGTCTCGGTCGGTGATAATTCTGAGACGATCTGTAATTCTAGCATCCATCATTATTGCATTGGGTATAGAGTCGAATGGATATAGCAATGACAACGAATACTCTTGAACAGGGCGCAAAATTAATTCGCCATTCTAATTACTATAACACCATTGAGAGATCCCACACCTATGGCGAACTTTCTTCCCGACGCTATGCAGTTGGTTAGTGCACTGATTCACTTTCATGTATTACCGATTTGGTTGAAATGGTATGGTGATGACTACTATAGAAAGGTCTTTGTTAACACCCATGCTAGCTCTCATGATCATAGCGCGAAGTTGACAGACTTTAATTATCCAGTGACAGATTCATGTTGATATATGTTTACAATTTACAAAATTCAATTGTGATCGCTCATTTAATTCAGAAATAAATTATTTATTCGGATGAGAGATATATACAAAGTTTGATATTTGACGAAACCACAATCTGTTCTCGTCTTACACCAGGTTCCACGCAATGCAGCAGGGTATGATGAAACAGGTTCGGGTTCCTTTGCATAGCGGAAGCCAAAAAGACTACAAAGAATTATCCTATAGAAAATTGTTAATCCATAATCCTCTGATCATATGAATAATAAGATCAATGAAAAGTAACAACCTAAAAAATACAGTTCGTGAATCAACGAATTTCTGAATAAACAATCGATATTTGAAGTCCCGAAAAAAGCGGAGAATTACGACACGTATGTCAGAAAGACTGAGAACACTAGTGAGAGTAGCAAGGAGGGTGCTTATTCCTCTGTCTTCATTGAACGCTGAGCAATGAATTAGATATATTATATTATAGAATCATGTAAGTCTCGAAATGAGAATTCGTATTTATCACACAAGGAAACCATTCAAATTGAAGCAGTTGGCGATGGACTTATGAAGGTGAACAGCGAGATACGAAAGGGCTTGACTGTCCAAAGCGGTCTGCTGGAAAATTTATGTCTTTATTTGAACACGAGAAGAGTTATAATGACTCTGTTGGCTCTGATAGTGTACAGAGCGCGCGAGAGGACATAAATGTAGTACTGAAGAATGACAGAACCAATTATAACCAAAAAGTATAACAATGCGTTTAGTCCCTTTTCAGCTTCTTTAATTACATTGGCAATTTTTGTATACATTTTAAATAATATTAAAAACTATATATAAATATAAATAATATAAGCAAAACTTTATTAGCAAATACTTAATTAAAACTACAAGACATGAATGTCCAATCCAAAAGTTGTTCCATTGAATGACAAGTAAGAGAAATCGTAAATCAGGATATATTTGTGTTCAATAATGACTCTATTATTTCTCGACTACGAATGCGTTAGAGAAGAAGTGAAAAATAATAAAACATTAAGAATATATTACTAGAATTTTCAACAAATTATTTTAATAGAATGCGAAACTTTAGATCAGGAACGCTGCGACATATTATCGATATGAAAACAAGAACAAAAATACAAGCTGGTGACTGCGCACATCGTTGAAACATGTACAAAACCTATAAAAAAGTAAGCCGAAATATCGAGTTAAAAACAAATAAGCTAATAATCGGAGACTAGCAAATGCACATCTAAATAGATAGCAAAAGCATAAGGCTCATGAATCGTCAGAGAAAGAGAACAGACCACAAAAGTCGATTCATATAATGTCTCAAAAAAATTGTTAATGTTATATTTAAATATTGATGAGTATATAGAATAGATGTATTTGTGTGATATATAGGAGATAATATGTTAGTAAATGACATGAATATAAAATGTAGGGAATTAGAGAATTACATTAATCAATCCTAAAATTAATAACTTTATAAATCAAATAAGGGTATTATAATATAACTTAAGGAATATCCTTAAAAGAGGATATGGATTTTTTTTCTTATATGAAAGAATGAGTTCAAAATGTTCTAGAATCATTCTGGAGACCTGCTGAGATCTTCAACTACAATTTCTAAATATCGTCGCTATACAAGTATCTGTTACAAAGACACTGCGATATCGTTTCACACCAGCGACACAAACAATGTGTTTTCATCATCTTTGTCACTGCTCCCTCTCAAAAACAGCATTCTGCTTCATTATCCTATGCTCCATTGTTAGTGTTATCTTATACTAAATCCATTGAGCGCACAGATAAAGTTGTATTTATCATCTGCGCAATCTTATGCAATTTTATCCGTGGCAATTAATTCTGCAAGCTAAATCTGCCTCTATATTTATGACTTGGTTGATCATAGTTTCGTAACAAACCTCAGAATAAATATTTCTATTGGAGTACAGTTACAGTATGACGTAGAAGATCTGGCAACATCATAACCACAGATTATCATATCTATTCATCACCATAGGAACTCATCATCGAACAAAGATTGACTGGGATTTCCTTCAATAATTCAAAAAGAGGATACTTGATTGAGTGGTTAATATGAGTAAATTCCTCTCTGTATCAAATGATGCAAACTAAATATATTTTAGATGATATCTGTTCCATTTCCTACAACAGTGTGGACTTGAATAGCTTATCCAATAATTACCAAGTAATTTGACTTTATGGATGAATAGAATTGTAGTATGAACTAACAAATTTGATTTGTGTATGTCGGTTCTCTTATGGTCAAATAATTGCCAGAGATTTCACGGAGCATTATTACGTAGATAGATACAGTTCATGTGATGTTTGACTTTCTTTCATGTTCTTATTATAGTCCCAGTACAATTGAGCCCTATGTAGGTAATAGAAGGCAGCAACATAATATTGCATTTCACGATGCCAGCGACGAAGAGATTTCTAAAAAAAGAGAAAGAAATTTTATCAAGGATTAATTCAAGGTTGTGAAGTGGATTTTAATTGATTAGATTAGATATAAGTGCCATTTGTTACACTTAGTAAAAAAAAATCATTATGATACAGTAGATAACGGATATAAGAAAGTCAGAAAAATTCTTATATGCGATTTTTCTTTACAAGAAAAAGTATCTTTTTTTGCTTATAGGAATATTTTTTATAAAAATTGTTTTGATTTTTTATTGGAAATATTTATTTTATTTAAGTAAATGTAAGAATTTGCAATCAAATTCTTAAAACTTCCTTTTTTATTAGAAAAAAAAACTTAATTGTGTTAGTTTATTTAAAATTATTCTGATTTCCATTTCAATCAATTTTTTAATTGGAAATATTTTGGTTATAGGCCTAGAAGTAATGTCTTAGATGTAATTTATATATTCCTATGTATTTGTTGGATCTGAAGTAAGATCTTGTGATATATGGAATTATATATATTTAAATCTAATTCAGTCTCATCATATCTGGGTAAATATGCTAAGATCTTAAGGGGCCAATTTTGACTTCTAATCTTATCTAATTAGATCACCCAATTTTTACGCGAGAGTTTTTTCTATGTCACTGATAACACTAGAAGGTGTTAATGCTCTCCTGCGAGTTGACAGATTTATTTCAGTGACAGTTCATGTTATTGTTTACAATTTACAAAATCATTTTGATGCATTAAATTCAGAAATAATTTTATTCGTGATGGAATTCAAGTTTTATATTTGACTGAAAAACCACAATCTGTTTCTCGTACCATTGCCCGTTGCGGTGATACTGGTTTTGCATAGCGTCCAAAAAAGGACAACAAAATACGGTAGAAATTATCCAAAAACTGATGAATAGAATGATCTGAAAGTAACGCGAAAATGAATGGCAACACATTCTGAAAAAAAATCTTTTGAAGTCCCAAAAAGTAAAAGAGCTTTCCGAAAAGGTTAGACTGGAAAGAGCCAAGGAGTTGCTTTACCTGCATGAAAGTGAGATGTGTATAAGAGCCAGTTACCGAATTCGGTTTTCTGCAATGAGAAGCCATTCAAATTGAGCAGTTTTTGAAGAAACAAAACGATGGGGCTTACTTGCCAAAGCGGTCTGCTGAAAATTTATGTCTTGTTTTGAACACGAGAAGTGGTTATGGTGCTTATAGGTGGGTGGACAATATTTCGGACGCAGACCATTACAATAGTTAACAATCTTACAATGTTACGCGCATCCTCAACCAAGCAATTGGCTTAAAAAAGGATGCGTCCATGCAGTTTAATTTTCCTAACCGCCCAATGGCCACCAAAATCTCCTGTTCTAATCGCGTTGTCTTTTTGCAGCCTGGCTGGAGCGTGACAAATATCAAAGGCGTAATCTTGCCAGTAAGAAATATTTAAAAAGGTTCATCTCAAAGACGGCCGCTTCGGCGGGGAATGTTTATAATTACCGCAGAGACACTTTCATGCAGCTTCTTGTGGTGGCTTTGTTAGGCCTTTTGCTGGTATATTAAACTTTGTTCATTCCGTTTGTAATCACATCTTAAATATTGCCTCTAAAAGCTATATATATTCTGGGTCGTGGCCCGTGAAATTCTGAGTCGATTTGAGCATGTCGGCGTCCGCCGCTCTGTTAGAAATCACGCCTAATTTCCGATACGAAAACAAGCTATCGGACGTTTGAAACTTGACACAATGATGTTGTTATTGATGTAAGGTCGGATGGTATGCAACAATGCGGCCATATTCGGACCACTTTTACGTATAGCCCCCATATAAAACCGACGCTCAGAATTTGCGGCTTGCGCGCGCCTCTTGCCAGAGGAGAATTCCACATCCGTTTGAAATTTGCGTTACATGATGTTAGTATTATTGCTCTCTAACAACCATGCAAAAATTGCGTCCACATCGGCTCCATAATATATAATGGTAGCCCCCATATAAACCGATCCCCCGATTTGGACTTGCGGAGCGCCTTCTAAGAAACGAAAAATTTCATCCAATCCGGCATGAAATTTGGTTACATGGTAGTTGGTATATGCTTCTCTAATGACCATTGCAAAAAAATGGTCCGCCCATCAGCCGTCCATTAATCTATAATATAGCCCCCATATCAACCGATCCCGAGATTTGACCTTCCGAAAAGCTTCATGATGAGCAAAATTTCATCGATTTTGGTTGAAAATTTCGTCACGTTGGGTTAGTATATGGTCTGCTAACAACCGTGCGAACTTCGGTCCATAGCGCGTCTTAATTATATGTTAACCCCCATTTAAAACCGATTCCCGAGCATTTGACCTCCGGCAGCTCTGAGCGAGCAAAATTCAATCCGATCCGGTTTAGGCACATAGGTTATTGCTAGCTGGAAATTTTATACATTGCGCATAATATATGCCGCTAACAGCCATGCCAAAATATCGGTCCATATTCGGTCTATAGAAAAATTTGCCCAAAATTTTATTATTAATAGAAAATTCTTGTCTCAAAAAATGTTATTATTTATTAGCAAAAATTTGTCAAAATTTTATTTACTATAGAAGAACATTTGTCAAAATTCTTACTTACTATACAAAAAATTCTTCGTCAAGATTTTATTCTTATTAGAAAATTTTGTTACAATATTTCTTATTTCTATAAAAAAATTTTTTGTCAAAATTTTATTGCTATAGAAAATTTTTGTCAAAGCTTGAGTTATATTACGTATTTAATTCGGCCTTTTTTTTGTTTAATATATACCTTGCTATGGACTTAACTTATAACTTGAGAAGACCAGCGTGTTAAGAAGTTTTACGATACCTTGCCCATTCGGCCAAGTGTTACCGCAAACCCAAGTAATTCGATTGTGGATAGGACAGTCTTTACATACCAGCTTTCTATGCCCAAAAATCCATGGTGCTCGAGCGTCACATAAGCAATTTCGGGCCCTGCCGAACTTACGCGCCGTACTATACTTGTTTTAATTTTCCCTATCTTGCCTTACTTCATTTTACAAGAATGCGCAATAAATAACTATTCTACGCAAATCGAGAGAGATAATGCCTATACACTCAGAGACGAACAACACTTAATGTTAAATTTAACTTGGGATGCTTTTATACATTCTTTGCTACATGTATATTTACACTGATTTATATTCTTATAACATCACTGGCTTAATTAACAACAAATATATTCTAATTATTTATTAGTTCTTGTTAATATAAGCCATATATGTTATTGTGATGTTTCAGGCCTACATAATCTATTTTTTGTTCAGATTATTGAGCTGAGGTTCGCGTACATAAATTTAACACAATCGTATCGGAATGGAAGTATTAGTTTGATGTATTCCCATCTGCTGTCTTTATATGAAAAGTCACTTTGTTAAAAATAGGGCAAAACAGACTATCCTAATTCCACACATGGGACAGACATCGATAGGCCAAGTTATGTTCAAATCTTTTAGATTTGGTAAAACAACAGATTGAAGCTTTTGTGATCGTTTTAATTTTACTATATATGGTTATAATGCTGATAGGGAATATTAATCTCTTGGTTAAAAAGGCATGTATTGCGCCGAAAGGTGTATAAAAGAAATATCAATCGATTTTCAACGAATTCAAAATCTTTATCGTGAAATCAGACACGCGACTGATTATTAGTAAAACTATGGTCGTTGATAGCAGACATACCACTTGGAGTGGTTAAAATATGGTTGTTGGCCTGTTCCGCAGTGAGTATAGTATCACAGAGGGTAAATACCACCCCCCCCCCCCACATTTGTTCGCGATATAGGTTAAGGGCAGGAAGCGGTGAATTGAATCTATTTCTCGAATTTTCTTAACGATTTCTTATAGAATGTTCAACAAATTCCTTGAATATGTAATTCCTTAGCTAATATTGTTCCAAGCTTGCCCAACATGCTGTTCAATCAGCAGAATAACAAAATTAAACTAATGATATCTAAAAATAAATAAAAAAAAACTTCTTATAAATTATTCATTATAGCAAAATCTTAAAATAGACTCTCACACATTTGTCAAATATGAAATATTTAACACAAAATCTATTGACTTTATCAATTTCCCTTAGACGTTTTACAAATAATGATTTTAAATTAGCCAATATTGTTCAAAGCTCAACGAAATTCACACAGTGATTGGAAAAAAAAATACTAAAGTCAATGGCAAATAATCGAAAAGTGACGTCTCAACAATGAATAGCAGTAGATAGCTTTTTTGTGTCATTCATTTGTTGTTTACCTTTCAATGAGGTATGAGATATATAATAAGAAGAGATGTCTGCGTATTATTTTAATAACTTTAGTAGAAAGAGAAATCGAACGATAATATCCAGATCAAATTCTTATTACGTATTTAATTATTCTTATTTTAATTTAATTTATTCTAATTATTCGCGACATAATTTATATTCGAATTAATATATATTTATTATTTATTTATTTATTATTATTTTCATTTTAATTTCATATACTAAAAAAAAATATTTTATTATATCCTAGCGAAAAAGGCTTCAAAAAAAGTAGTTTGGATTGCCAACATGTGATTCGGAAGTAGTGTAAATTTGTCTCTATAAGTTCATCTGAATTAAAAAAGTGGT
>PGFW01000554.1:23826-34049 GCA_003123925.1 Haematobia irritans
ATTTGAATTATTTATAAGGATTTGAGAGTTTAAAAAAATTATATCCATACCAACTATATATTTTGATTTTATTCAATTAATGTATGTATGTATGTAAAAAACAATAAGTTTGAACATTTAACATATATACTGTAACTTACCTAACGAAAAACGCTTTTACTTTTCAAACCAAATATAAATAAATACAATCGAAACCATTTTAAGTATCTACAAAAATATACGAGTTTCAAATTTCTTCAACAAAATAATTAGCAATTAAGATCACCTATTATGTAAAAAAAGAAGCGAAACGTGAAGCCTTATGTAAGGATTGAGACAAATAAAAGTAAAGTCAATCTATTGATTGCTAAGGATTGGATCAAAACTTCAAGTGTTTTTCATTGGCCAAGGAGATTTCGTAATTTTATTTATTATTTTTTGTTATTTATTGAATCATAAAATAATATTAAGCCTTCAAGACCAATAAACATATTACTCTTAACAAGTACCTGAGCATTAAATAATCCTGTAATAAATCTAATATTTAATGACTATTTTTAGTAATCCCTACATACTACACGCGCCTCCCCAGCATGAACAACAAACGATGTATGAATTAGATAAAAAGTGAAGTCCCATAATTAGGTAACCCAATATAGTAACCAGTTCAATTAAGAGAATGCAAAAAAAGACTTGAAACACATGTTTATCCACTGCTAGCAACGTTGCTAGCAAGATACATTAGCTTCACACGAAAAACATTGCTACAATGTGAGAAAATCCTTAGATATTTTAGATATTAAGAAATTTCACTGCACTATACAAAATGGGTATCGTCTCGGAAGAGTCATAAGTGAAACAACTGCGAGTTTTTGTTTGCTTCGTTCCATTTATGACAATATATACAGCTCCTTCATCATTTCATTCCGAGCTTCAATCGGCATCGATACAAATGAGCTACACATGATCAATCAAAACCAAAGTGTTGGGAAACAAAACAGACAGGTAGCATGATGATCGCGAAACAATCGAAACTTTTAAAATGGAAGAAACATCAACAACGAATAGAAAGCTTAGGCTTTTGAAGTATGACGAGTCAATGAAAATTATGGCAAAAATCCATGGCGACTTCTGTGATAGTAGGTTAACTATTTACCTAACGGATCCTCCTTTCCACGACAAACCAACGTAGTTTTTGACCCAATAAACTAAGCAAGTTTAGCCGTGCAAACCACTGTTGTCACAGTTGGTTGAATTCTACCAAAAATGCAGATTTTTTCTGTTTGGCACAATGGTAAAATTCTTGATGTTTTGGTAGATTTTGCAAAATATTCCTCTCATGCCAATAATGACATAATTTTCTATAGAAATAAAAATTTTAACAAAATTTTCTACAGACATAAAATGTTGGCAAAATTTTCTGTAGTAATAAAATTTTGATCAAATTTCCTATAGAAAAGAAAATTTTGAAAAATTTTCTGTAAAAAAAGAAAATTAAAATAAAGTAAATATTAAAATAAAATAATAAACCATAAGAAAAACTTTGTTCATAGTAACCACAAAAATTTAATCAAACATTGCAAATAATAAATTTTTTTTCTTTAGTAAAATTTTGGTAGATTATTTTTGGCTCGAGTGGCAACCGCGGGCAAACTCATTCTGGTATACTAAATCCCTTTAAGAAAACCAATGTGAAAAGACTTATAATTCCTTACAAAATGACGTGTTGGTACGGATCCAATTATCGAAGAATATGCTATGAGACAAAATATCGTAACCATAATTCTCAAAAAACCTTTGAGTAGCAATCAATTTTGCTATCCCTATATAACTTACTCAACATCCTGGGGGACTTCCCTTTGATGTTAAGTAGTTAAAAATTTTCTATTTGTACTTCTCTGGCCATAAACAAGCTCTACAATAATTATAGATACGTCGATGGTTCAATAATTCTTAACTTATAAAAATACTCTACCCTTCCACTTGCTCAAATTGGTATATAAAACGAGTACGAACTGGCCTAAAATTTCGCACAGTAGATGAAATTACTACAGTACTTACCCAACCACCCACTTTCTTGACAGTTTTACTTATTTACTTTACTTTATTTTCCAATTACTCTTAATTTCTACGAATTGTTATCTCAGATTTACATATACTACAAACCATGTGAGGACGTGAATTATTGCAATTAGCCGTATTATTTGCACATCTACTGACATTACTTTTTTGGATGGTTCCTTCACAGCAGTTTAGATAGGAAACTAAGAGGGATATATTTTCACTGTTCTTCTATTGTTTGTGGTAAGTTTTATCCGCGCTGTCCTCAGTAGAAAATAGTGACTAAAGGAATCACGCCAATTCAACAGGCCACCCATAATAATTAAAGGTAGTACAAAGCATTTAGTTCCCCATGTGATATTAATAATTGGAATAACTTATGGGACCGATCATTGCATTACGAACTCTAAAACTCATGCCCAAAACTCTAACGACGGTTGCAATATTTTCCGTAGGACGCTAGCAATGGCAGAACAAACAAATGCGTAAGAAAATGCCCATTTTACCAACACAATTATAAAATCAACATAAATATAGTATCATCACTATATACGAGGTTGCCTAACACAAGCCTATTCCACCCATTTAACATGGATATACATAATTATATGAGCCCGCCGGCCACAAATACACTTAGCCCAGCGCCAAAAGTAGAACATAATGTAGGAAGCTCCACCACGCCAGCCAAAAGAAAATTCCAAATTCATCTCCGAACCAAGGGCAGGAGCATAATAGGCTCAAAGCAAACATAAACCACTGGTGTTGGCAAAACGCATATTAAGGTAATTATCAATGGTTTTGCGGAACATGTTTTTAGTCCTAAATAAATCTAAGATACCATGGGATGTTGCCGACTCATTGGGTCCTTGAGCACTACGAAATCGTTGTTCCACCAAATTGACAAAATTCGGAACGACACGTATTCCATTAACTCGAGCCCATTTACTTTTAATATCTTGCGGCTTTCGAGGGTTTGATTAAACAGCCATTTAACCATCTGGAGATTCGGGTAAAACGAAATAGCAAGGAAAACAAAAGCCAACAAAATGGTAATGAGACGCGCCAATGTCAAATATCTCCAATTCAACGAACAACATATTACAACACCGGCTAGTAAAAACGCCAATTCCCATGAGTAAGCTATATTGGACACAATGGTAACAGAAAACCCGTTTCTCTGTCCAACCCATTTCAATAGGCGAAAACAAAGGTTCAATTAAAAATACATGGAGAATTGAAACTAGGAATCGAAACTTGCCTAAAACGTAGGGGCTTGCTAGAATGGCTGGAACTGTGAGACCGACGATGAATCTGAAGGCAATCCAAACTTCAAAATTCCATGCAAAAGCACTCGCAGCACATGCCACTATTTCCAGCATCAGATAGGCAATAAAAGCTAGCCTGGGCGCCTGCCCCCCATCCGTCTTTGTAAGTAGACAAATATGTAATTACCCAATAGACAACCAACACCAAAAATTAGCCAGGGCAAATGTTACTAAATAAAGCTTCTGTCGGCCACACTAATGTTCCACTGGAATAAAAATAAAACATTTCTTGTAGTATGCTTGCATTAAATATATGTTCACATCATTTCATAAATTTCATCCATAGACATATCTGAAGTATTTCGGCCTCTCCTATATAGAATGTGCCGAACTCACTGAAGTGGAAAATGTTTTAAAATTGAAACAAAACGAATTTGATCTTTGTGGTAGCTCTAGAATTGCCTTGTGTAATATTAGGCTTCAATCACAGAGCACAGAAACACCAAAATTTTGAATAGTGTGATACACCCGCCATTAAATACTACTATATTTAAAGTGGCCATATAGTTAACAGATTATAAGAGAACTAAGAAAAAATATTTTGTTGTTTTCTTTATATGCGTTTAAAGTTAAGGAAATGGTACTTTTACTATCTTTATACGTAAATGCGTTTTATTTCTTATATGGCAGATTTGCTCGTATCCGTAGCTATTGTACCAAAATTTTTAGATTTTTACTCTTTGGTAGATTGGTAGAGAATTCTTGATGTTTTAGTAGAGGTTTTCCAATGTATTCCTCGTCCAAAATATAAAAATTTCAACAAAATTTTCTTATAAAAATAAAAATTATTAACAAAATTTTCTTATAAAATAAAATTTTGGCAAAATTTTCTATGTAAATAGAAATGTCTAGCAAAAAGATTTCCATGGAAATACAATTTCGACAAAATTTTCTAAATTGAATAATCATTTTTGACAAAATTTTCTATTTTGAAATAAAATTTTGACAAAACTTTAACAAAATTTTCTATAGAAATAAAATTTTTCTACTGAAATAAAATTTTGACAAAATTTTCTTATAGTGAAATAAAATTTTGATTAAAATTTTTCTATAGAAGTAAAGATTTTTGGACAAAAATTTCTTTAAAAACTAAAATTTTAACAAAATTTTCTACAGAAGTTTGTTTTTGCTTTTTTATGTTTTTGGTAGAGAATTTTCTCCAAATTTTGGTAGATTGATTTTTCGGCTGCGACTGCCACTTTGTTAATAGACTATTAGAGGTTCATCATGCAAAGAAAACTATGTTTGAAGTCAATCATGAACTTAAGGATTATCACATCAGTTTCTTTCTCAAGCTGCTACAACAAACATATTGAAAATAGGTTTCGTCTGGGATTTGCGTAATTATTGCTATTGGTTCAGCAAGTAAACAACATTCAACAGCACAAGGCCTAACCATATACAACTTTAGCACATATACGTTTCCAGTAGAACACTTTTTATGGATTCATATAAACAGGCTACATATCGACTTTACATTACCGACAAGCAAAAGACATTTTGAGATTGTTATCTCAACCTCCGTTACACGGTCTGCTGGATACTGTGATCTGTCGAAATGCCATCCATATACAAGATGTTAATACGGCGATCTTTAGGATTTCCAATATGCCACACGCTTATCTCGTTGTTATTCCAAGGGTGTTCGAATACTCCAAATAGCGTACTATGTCCGAGTAATTTCTTACATACATATTACATTGCAGCATTAACTCTGATCTTTAATGGGAATAACTTCAGATTTCATTACTAACTTCTTGTGTAGTCTGCAAACCCATGCCTCCAATTCAAGGTGTGCGACAACAATGTGTGGAAGGTTGCCTGCAATAAACAATTGACTAAAACTATTGTAGGTTTTATTAATTCATCCTTTTGCCGACAAAATTCAAATTCATTTGCAAATTCCCAAATCTCACCTGTAGGCGTGAAAGGCGCAAGGCAGAGCTGCGGGAAAGTGAGAACAAGCCACAAATGAATAATTTTCGATATAAAGCCAAAGGATCCAACTTCCATAAGTACTTTATCGAAATCCATTTTTCTTCGACAAAAATTCACCAATCTAAAGCACCACACAGCAAAAAACCAACTAAATTCAATTTCATTTGATTGGGATGCTGCTGGGTGGGCCAGTTGAAAAATTCAATTTAATTTTGATAATTATATTGACTAATTGAAATCAGCCAAAGGAAACTTTATGCTGCTATTGCTTGAGTAGTAGACAAAAATGTGTTGCCTTGACCTTTGATTTTGCTTGACAAATATTTAAATTGTTCATAATTGTATTAGTGCTACAAGATGTTTTAAATTAAAATTGCCTACCTACCGACCGAACTTGAATTGGTCTTCACCATGGGAGAGCACACAGTCGTCATGGGACACAATGAATATGATTATAGAAAACACAGAGACGAATGTTTGTAACCGGCAAATTATATTCTTTAAAACCAATCGCCCGTTCATTGTAAAAGTGCTCAGTTGTCCCAACTACATACCGAGTGTCGAGCTTGTGTGCGGAAAATTCTAAAGAAAATGCAAAATATTCTCAAAAATGGAATTTATTATTAGATGAGGACTTTAATACATCCAACAGACGTTAATAATCCTTGATGCAATAGCGATTTGTAAACCAGAGTCTAAGGAATTGTGGCCACGTCAACCCTTCACTAAGAGATTAAAAGAAGCCAAGAAGAACACAAATAACCAGCTAATTATGGGTTGACCATAAATGTTGTTAACTTGTTTACTATTGTGGTGGCTAAGGATATTTCAGCTTAGACCTCACCGGCTAAACCCCGTCGCCTTCGCAGGAGTGGTCCCATCGCCAAATCCCCTAGTCCTAGGGATGATCAAATTATAATAGATTGCACAAAAAACATTATTAGAAACAACATTCCCATTTAGTGGAAGGTTCACCCAGGACCTCCAGCCCGCCGTCTACATGAATCCACCGGGAGTTCTTCCAAAAGTGACCCCACATAAAAATGCAACTAAATGATCTCCATGAATGGTTTGTGGATGAGCTGCCGCCTCATAATTCATATAGACATTTCCGAGAACGACATGTGTGTGTGGATGAGCTGACGCCATATAAGCTATCCACAGAAACACATCAGTCCACAACAAAAAATATATTAATGTTTGTGTATGAGCCGCCCCCATATAGGCCATCTACAGAAATACCACATGAGAAATTATACGGTTCTGGTAGCTCCACCTGGTACTGGAGTTTCTATACGATCCTCGATAGCACTCCCTAGCTCCTCCAGCAACCATCGTAGAACAGGAGCTGGAGATTAAATGTGGCCCAGTGGCCGCCACTCAGGCGTTAAGGTTGATTAGATTAGGTATATTTTCTTACTATTGTGTTAATCCTTTGGTACTTAATCATTTTAAGTAACTTCTTAGAAATATTAAGGCATCCAAATTTTTATCAGATAAACGCGATCTTGTCATATTGTTGACGGACATTTTGCTTCTTATTTTATGTGGCAAGAATTCCAATTCACATGAACTCATTGTTCAAAGGAGGACCTTATCGTTTACTACGATTTTTGATGAAATTGCGCTTTTTGTAGTAACCTCATGTATAATAAATTCTTACTCAAGGAGTACCATAAATGTTTATTAACTCAATTTGTCGGGTATGAAATCTAAGGGCCGTTTGCACTGAATGGAGACTCCAATTTATTAATAAATAATGCTAAAAAGTCCCAAATTTAACCAATTGGAATTAGTTTTTCGGGATGCCGAAAATGCCAGCATTAAAAATAGAAAATCCCGGGATTCGGATCTTAAATTCCGTCCCGAAATCCGGATAGCCCCTCCAAGCTATGGAATAAAGATGTGAGAAACAAACGAGATAAACAGGCATACATACATAACATGTAACATAAGGGACAAGAATAATGATAATTCAAAGAAAAACAACTGGCGAATTTTAGGGCTTGTAATACTGTAATTCAACGTTCTATTACTATGGGCTGATTAACGGACGTATTGTTTTGAATCTGACTCCGATATACCAATTACGAATTACGAAACATATGATGCGTAACGAACACATTACTATACGGATGTAGCAATCAACCCACCAGCCCATCAGCCCATCAGCACACAATAAACAAGATACAAGAGATTTTAGATTTTGAGCTTGGACCAAAATAAATTGACTTGACCAAACGAATAATATGAGAAAATACCAACAGCTTGCACTGTTATTGATATCATGTATAAGCGTGGGAATACTTTTAATGTATAAATCGGAAAACAACCATTTGAAAGGTGTTCTCCAAGTCATTAATTTCTTCTCAAGAAACGATGCGGCGATAATGAAAAGAATTGAAACCAATTCCTCGATATATTTAAGGGATTTTACGTATCCACTTGCGGTTTGGCAATCTATAGGCAATAATTTCCATGCATATTCAGCGTATTGGTAAGAGTACATCTTGTTTTGGAATACAAGGCAACAAACTAAATGCTTTATTTTATAGGAGGAGAAATGAGCTCGTTTCTGGAGGTGATGCCATAGCCATTGTGGTTGGACGGAAAGGTGCTGTTTTAAATTTCAAATGTTCATTTAATTTCAAAGGTAGTGCCACTTCCTCTAATATCCAAGGCAAGTTCCGTTTTCAACGTGTCGATAAGGATGGTGAGGATGATAATTCAGAATTTACCCGCTATTACTTCTATTGCAAAGTAACTCGAGATTTTGGTACTCCTGATACTGTGACTTTCAATGAGATACCGGCGACAAAGTATGGCGGCCAATCCCTTAAATTACGAATGCTCAAAATCATGGACAAGGGAATGCAAAAGATGGCCATACATCCTTTGACGATTTGTCTTAATTTGTACAGCAAGGAATTCTTTAATATGACTTCGTTGGAAAGACAGCCTCATGAACTTTTGGAATTTTTCATACATCATTATATTTTGGGAGTAGAAGATTTTATAGCTTATAGTGCCGACGATATGCCGTTCACAATACATCCGTTTTTGGGCCGCTTTAATATACGAGTACACTCCATGCCTTTCAATTTTCCCTTCTCTGCAAGCAATTCTACAGACAGAATCCGAAAAATAGCTGAAATGGATTGTATTTTGCGAAACATAAACAGAGCGTCCCACTCAATTCTTTTGGATGCAAATGAGTTCTTCTATCCGAATACAAACTTAGATGATGAGAAATCTTTATTGCATTCTCTGAGAAGCTATGAGAATGGAGTTAATCAATTTGAGTTGACCACATATGCCATTTGTAAAGACCAACGTCACAAGTATTTAATAGAGAATACTTTGTATGATCCAGAACTAAGGTCTTCACATGAAGTTTGTTTGTACAGACCTCAGGATAATGTGTTGCCCATAAATTCGGAGGAGACCAGTCGTCATACTTCTCTTCCAGTGTCCAAGGCTCTTGTACATCGATACGTGAATTGCTCTCATGTCGGTAAAGACGGATTACATGATTGGCGGAATTCTCTCCGCGATGATTTTATGCAACATCTACAGAGACTGAAGGAAGAAATGCAGCTTTTAATTTAATTTTGTATTAGTGTTTTTAGTAAAGAGATTAGTCTTCCCACTACCATATTTTGTATTAACATAAGTTTTTGTGTTTTTAGTTATAGAAGCTATCCTGGCATTGTCACAATAAAAGTGGACTTTTACGATTTTGTAAGCATTTTTTATTATAGAATTTAACAAAAGAAAATAAAACTAGACGACTGGTATGCATAAACTAATTTTCATATATAAAAATCTTTGAGATGGAATTGGTGTTCCGCGAAATTCCTTTCCTACAAAAATATTTGGATGGTATTTCGAACAGAGAGTTCAATATTTATTTTAGCCTCTGCATTAGTGCCGCATTTTTCAAGCCGGCTGAATCTATAGTTGCGGTCATATCGGTAAGCTCTCTTGTGGGGAAAGAGGAGACAAGAATGAAATTACGACTGGCATACTGCGGACGAACCCTGTAAGATAGCAAATAAAAATATTGGCTTACTGCAAATGAATTCATTGGGTATTTCTTACATTTGTATGTAGTCTTGTATGTCGGCTACGGTGTGTGTTAGATTGAATTGAGCCGCCAAACGAGTTCCATCTGCTAATCGAACTTGGATTGTTGTGACTGGAGCCGAGGTGTCAACATTAAGTTTATTTTTTGCCGCTTCGTCAATGGATTTAGCATCTGTGCTTGAGGTTGAGGCGGCAACTGCAACTTCTTTGTTATATTTGGAGTTGGACTGCCAAATTTCCGAATGATATTATCTATACAAATTGATTTTTTATTTCCAAACTATAGATTACCTTCCAAAGAATGGCCCGCTCCCTTAAATGTCTTCACCGTTGTTGGCTTCTTCTTATAATCTTCATGTCGGTGATCTTCTACATCAACATTTACCATCCACCCCATTTCCAATAACTCATTTGGTATTTCCCTAAATACACATTATAATTAAAACCAGGTTTTCATTGAATACCGTATTCATTCTACTTGCCCTCTCATAACGGTTTCCAAAAATTCCTTATTTTGAGGGTCATCATACAAACGCAATTCACCGTCGTCAATAGAAAACCCTTGACTCCATAGTTTAATACCACGACTGGCTTTGTTTTGTTTTCCCCTTTTTATTGGATGGAGTAACAACTGAGTGATCATTATCGGTCATACCCAAACGAATTCCCTGGCCCCAAGTAACGCCAGAAATGTGCTAGTGTGGGACTATTTTCCATGTTGCACTACTTTCTTGGGCCATGCGGAACATGTCTGTTAACTGCTCACGGAAATTTTTCCGTTTTGGAGGACCAAGTACTTGTTGCCGGAACGGTCAGAGCCACCGCAATAGGGGG
>PGFW01000554.1:52834-65281 GCA_003123925.1 Haematobia irritans
TTTATTTTCCGAATAGGGAGGATACCGGCCACTGAAATAGAAAAAGATTCGATGTTTAATTTGTCAATTTGCATCAATATGTGAAGATTACAACTTACGATGATAGCTTTTCGCCCAAAGCTCTAAGATTTTTACCCAAGCAGGATTTCCTATGGACAAAGGTATCGAATGTATATTTACCATGATAACTGCCCATGCCACTGAATCCAACGCCACCGAAGGGCAGTGTGTCAACTAGATAAAATAGAATGGGGAACATATTAAATAAATTGAGGTTTTGCCATAAGAGTAAGCCATAAGATAATAACTGCAAAACAGAGCTATGTATGTACTATATGGATAGGCTTAGAAAAATAGGAAACGCAAATGCACTGTACAATTCTTATATAAAAAAATTGTCATGTCTAATCCAGCAAAAAATATTTTAGCACAAGTGTGGGCCGCATAATACAGAGTATTAGTATTTACATAGATCCATCCATCTGAAAAATACAGTTTTCGAGGTTTGTAAAATAGGTCTCCGTTTCGATGATAAGATTCTCATTCCGGTAAAATGTGTGTATGGCAAGTGACTTCTTTAAGTTTAGAAATAAAATAGATGAGGTTATAGTTGGTAAAACAATTCGACCATATTGACTGTAGTGAGACAAAATGATTCAACCGTAGCATTATCATGGTTAAAGTGCGCCCGTTTTTTCCGATATACGTATGTACAGGTGTCAATTCCTCCATTTATTTGTTTTATTTATATTTATTGTAAAAATAACCAAGTCTTTAGGCCAATATAAGTCTCTGAATAAGTATAATAATTGGAAACCTTGTCTTTTGTGTTTGGGCTTTACCGGGATGGCAATACGAAATTGTTTGTTTGTTGCAACTTTGTTCTCCATGCTTTCGGGGCGACTGAAAAAACTCTTGGTGCGACTACTTCAACGTACACAATATCCAAACGATCTTTGATTGTGCTGTGGGATTTACCATCTAAAAACCAGAAAAGAATCACCGACTTATATTCCTCTTGCCTTTCGAAATTACGGTATTAGCCGGGTACGTGGACTGACAATACGATAGGAATCATCATTTTGCGATACTTATGTTTCTAGCGGTGGGGCTGATTTAGTCGGACATCCCACATTTGTGTCATATTCTAAACTTTGGAATAGGACGTTGATAAGGTTTTTTTTATATTTTGGTAAGGAGTTTTAATTCACAAGATTTAACTTAAAGCACTCTACATAGCTCTATTTCTTATGTACCATACATAAATACAAGAAAATAACAAAGCATACTTTCCGAATTTCAAAATTAAATATTCAATTAAAATTTTTTTTTTTTGAAAGTTCAAAATTGTTATGGAGTCATACACATAGACGTTTGGATAACACAAAATTGTTAAAAAGATCTTTTTATTTTTGTGTTTGAAAAAAAAAAAACAAAATATTTACTTTTTGTATGTGTATAACTCCTTAATCAATATCAAGTATAAATAAAGAATATAAAAACTCGATTATTTAGGAAAAAAATGGAAGAGGATTTTTGCTAGTTATTACTCATATATACAAGCTGTAGTCACGCATAAAATAAGCTTTATTTTATATTGTTAGTAAAAAGCTAATATACATTTTAGTTTTTTTTGTCATTACATTATTATTTATATGTATTTATTTATATAACGAATCTATTAGTATTTGAAAATGCGATTGTGCCACATTCATTCCATAGAAAATTAGCGAAGCTATATAAATCATAGATAAATTGTTTATTATTTTTTTTTTTTTTGATTTTCACTAATCATATGTAAAAATTACTTTTTTTCTATACCAAAAGACTGCAAATTGTAGGAGTTTAGACTGAATACACCTGTCACATTGTTGTAGGTTACCTTAGATTGGGTATGCAACTTTCTGCTGTTACAGATATCCTTCGACTACAAGACCATTGTGACACTAAAGATCATGAACTTAATTCTATCAATAAATTGTTCTATCTACTCCGTGTAGATTTATCATCATTTTAATGTTTTTGTATGGAAAAAATGAAATTGAAGACTTTGGTGACCAGATCGCATTTGCATGTAGCAGTTATCGAAAGAAATTTCTTATTACATATTTTAAAATAGAATCGTTTAGGACACTGTTACACCATTGATTATAAGGTAATATCATATATTAACCAGGGCTGTCGAGTCGGAGTCTGAAGATTTTGCTGGAGTCGGAGTCGTAAACATTTTGCTCGACTCCAACTCCGGGATAACTAATTTTTGTAAAACACTTCACATTTTTGTAACTAAACAAGTTTTTACGCAGTTTCCATTGCGTTATTCATTAGATCAATGTACGGTAAGACTGTAAATGAAAAGCAACTTCCAATTACGGAGACCATTTTATGTTTCCTAGAATGTTAGACTAGCAGATGGGCTGAATCGATACATTTTAATGCCCACCACCATAACAAGTTAACATATTTGCAATATTTCGAACAATCGATTTTATTTTTTTAATTTTATTTTAAGACCATATTTACCTATATACATATGTCGAATATTAAAAGAATTTTTTTTCAAAAATTTATTTCTATCGAAAGTTTTGTCAAAATTTTATTTCTATAGAAAATTTTGTCAAAATTTTATGTCTATAAAAATTGTAATTTTATGTCTATAGAAAATTTTGCCAAAAAATTTAATTCTAATAGAAAGTTTTGTCAAAATTTTATTTCTATAGAAATTGTTTTCAATTTTATTTCTATAGAAATTTTGTCAAAATTTTTATTTCTATAGAAAATTTTTGTAAAGATTTTTCTCTATAGAAAATTTTTGAAAAAATTTATTTCTATAAAAAATTTAGTCAAAATTTTATTTCTATAGAAATTTCGTACAAATTTATTTCTAATAAACAATTTTGTAAAAATTTTTATTTCTATAGAAAATTTTGCAAATTTAATTCTATAGAAAATTTTGTAAAAATTTTATTTCTATAGAAAATTTTGTAAAATTTTATTTCTACAAAAATTTTGCAAAATTTAATTACTATAGAAAATTTTTGCAAAATTTATTTCTATATAATTTTTTTCTATAATTTTGTAAAAATTTTATTTCTATAAAAAATTTAGTCAAAATTTAATTTCTTAGAAAATTTTTTAAAATTTTATTTCTATAAAATTTTTGTAAAATTTTATTTCATATAGAAAATTTTGCGAAAATTTAATTCTATAGAAAATTTTGCAAATTTTATTCTATAGAAAATTTGCAAAATTTTATTTCTATATAGAATTAATGCAAAAATTTTATTTCTATAGAAAATTTTTTCAAATTTTTTTTTTCTATAGAAAGTTTTTTTTTTTCAAAAAATTATGTCTATATATAATTTTGTCAAAATTTTATTTCTATTAAAAAATTTTGTAACAATTTTATTTCTATAGAAAATTTTGACAAAAAATGATTATTTCTATAAAAATTTTGCTGTAAACATTTTATTTCTATTGATAATTTTTTCGCAAAATTTTATTTCTATAGAAAATTTTGTTAAAATTTATTTGCTATAGAAAATTTTGTCAAAATTTTATTTCATATGGGATATTTTGTCAAAATGTTTATTTCTACAGAAAATTGTCTCAAAAATTTATATTTCTATAGCAAATTTTCTCAAATTTGAAGTATTTTAGATTTTATCGAATGTAGATTCTAAATACAAAGTGCTGCCAGAGTAATATTTATAGTCGGCCCCGATCCAACTTCAGACTTTCTGTTATTTGTTTTTAAGTAAAATTGTGTTTTCGTCCCATAACGTTAGATTTAAATTTGAAGTACTTAGATTTTGTACAAGTGTATACAATTTTGTCCTAAATCACGGGTTCAGGTTCATGCATTATTGGCAATATTAAACCTTGATATAAGCTTCGCATTTACGTACTCCTACAAACACACAAAAATTTTTTCACGGAAATTAATTGATCAATTAATTTTTTAATTGAAATGTCTTCATCACAGAAAATGATAGTAATCAAAATTAAAAATATTAATTGACAGTCAATTAAATAATTAATTTTTTGATCCAATTAAAAATTAATTCATACTAAAAAGGGTGATTTGTTAAGAGCTTGATAACTTTTTTTTTAAAAAAACGCATAAAATTTGCAAAATCTCATCGGTTCTTTATTTGAAACGTTAGATTGGTCCATGACATTTACTTTTTGAGAATAATTTCATTTAAATGTTGACGCGCGGCTGCGTCTTAGGTGGTCCATTCGGAAAGCTCCAATTTTGGGCAACTTTTTCGAGCATTTCGGCCGGAATAGCCCGAATTTCTTCGGAAATGTTGTCTTCAAAGCTGGAATAGTTGCTGGCTTATTTCTGTAGACTTTAGACTTGACGTAGCCCCACAAAAAATAGTCTAAAGGCGTCAAATCGCATGATCTTGGTGGGCCAACTTACCGGTCCATTTCTGAGATGAATTGTTCTCCGAAGTTTTCCCTCAAAATGGCCATAGAATCGCGAGCTGTGTGGCATGTAGCGCCATCTTGTTGAAACCACATGTCAACCAAGTGTCAGTTCTTCCATTTTTGGCAACAAAAAGTTTGTTAGCATCGAACGATAGCGATCGCCATTCTCCCGTAACGTTGCGTCCAACAGCATCTTTGAAAAAATACGGTCAATGATTCCACCAGCGTACAAACCCACCAAACAGTGCATTTTTCGGGATGCATGGGCAGTTCTTGAACGGCTTCTGGTTGCTCTTCACTCCAAATGCGGCAATTTTGCTTATTTTACGTAGCCATTTAACCAGAATGATGCCTGCATCACTGAACAAAATTTTGTCGATAAAAAAGCGGATTTCTCGCCAACTTTTCTAGGCGCCCATTCACTGAATTCGAGCGTTGGCAGATCGTAAGTCTATTCATGATGAAATGTCAAAGCATACTGAGCATCTTCCTCTTTGACACCATGTCTGAAATCCCACGTGATCTGTCAAATACTAATGCATGAAAATCCTAACCTCAAAAGAATCACCCTTTATTTAATTTCTGTGATTGATTTTTATTTTCAATTAAAAATTTTTGTTGATTCAATTAAAATTTTTAATTGAATATTTTTAAAACTCATTAAAGATTTTTACATTGGCAATAAATGTTCGTGAAATTTTTTTCTGTGAATAGATATAAAAATTAGTGGTTAATTAAAATGAGATTTAGTTATGTTACCCCGGAGTCGGAGCTACGAAAAAACTGGAGTCCGAGCTCGAGCAAAATTCGGCTCGACTCCCACAGCCCTAATATTCAACCATATCATTATGGTAATACCATATAATCAATGCTATACCAATGAAAGTACAACCTAAATATGTTTGCATTGTATTATACAGTTTGGTAAAATATGAAAATATAAACAGCTTTTGGTAATTATATCCAATTTGTTTAGAAATTATAACCTTTTCATTATTAGAGGCAATGTTTACGATGGTATCCATTTTTACTTTTGTGAGACAACTATTGCCTATTCTTTAGATTTGTTTATCGATAGAATCATCATTATGTCTGGATTCTAAAAATTTTTCTTTTGTGTGTGAACAATCAATTATCTTATTTCATACCTGAAAATTGACTTAAAATGTCCGTTACTTGCAAAAACCTCCACTAGATGTGTGCGGTTTTAAACAATTCAATTGTTTTTCCTTGCGAATTTACTCAAAACGTACAAAGCAAAGGTTTCTCTCTATAGTATATAATTTTATCAAGTTAGTTACAAAGAAATGTTAAAAGCTTAATTAAAATGTAAGATCGACAAACAATATAGGATATTTTGCTGATAATAGTTTTTAAATAAAATGGCGGTTTATAATGAACGCTGCTTTTGCTTCTCTGCAAATACACTATATATCTAACATTAAATTTACATTATACTTATTATAAGTTTAAGTGCATGCAGTTTTTATAGTACAGAGAAACTTTTGACACATTTATTAAAAATACCTGAGATATGCAAATTATGGCTATCTGTTATGCCAAAATCCACCACTGGTAGTATGATACTTTAAATTGTCTTTTTACCGTTTTTGTTTTGATTTGGAAGGGAAGACATAAATCGCTAACGGCTTTTTCCCTGATTAAATAAAAATATCAAAGAGTGAAAAACATGATGGACATTCTCACAAATACAGGCAGGGATAACTAATTCAAACCACACCTATAAAATTAAAAAAAAACAAAAGCAATTAAGTGAGTCTACTTATGTTATGCTACAAACTAAATACTATTGGATGATATAAAATTGTGATAACTAATTTTACCAAAAAAATATACTTAAACCCATAGAACCTCCTCCACCAGATACCAGACATTAGCGCATAACAAAAGCCATAATTTGTTCTGCTAAATTGCTGATACAAGATTCTTACCAGTGTTAATGCATGATTGCCTGTCTTTTTAAGTAACATGCCTCGCGGATCGTTGTTTACTGCTTTATGATAAATTTTGTATGTCTGGTTCCGTATGTAAATGTACATCGCCAGCGGACTTTCTCTAATCATTTTGTTTTTTATTTTTTTTTTATTTTTGATTTTGTGTGTGTTTGTGTAAGGACGATGAGTAAACATTTATGACAAGGAGCAACGATGAGAAAATGTTCAGGAGGACAATCAACATTGTTTGTTTTTTTTAGGTTTGGATAAATGGAGAAATATAAAAATGGAAAAAAAACAACAAAATGTACTAAAAATTTCAAAAATAAAAACACTAAAAAATTATAATAATAAATAAAGACGACAATTGAAATGACTAAGGTGTCATATATTGAAACATATTATTGCAAGTGTATACGAGAACATGATATTTTAAGCCTATTAGTATTGTCAAAAATCACCTTTATATACAAAGTTAAAGGATGGATGTATATATGTTTGCGAAAAAATTTTAAAAAAAATTTGGAAATTATGAAACTAAACAAATATTTAGCACAAAAATTTCGAATTAGTAAAATTCAATGCTTCCTTTTTTAGGTTTATGATAACTAAGAAAAAAAAAATTAAATGTGAACGAAAACTTCCTCATATTGGGAGAATATTGACTAAAACCAATAATAAATTTCCCATAAACTTTAAAAAAGTTTAATTGGCTTTATTGAAAAAGCCTTGTGAAAAAGACACAAAAAATGATCCCTATTTAATTTTAGTTGCACCTAAGTATATTTGCCAATTTTTTGTTGATTGCCAATTTTTTATATAGGAGCAATGTATATTACAGTCGACTCTCGTTAATTTGACACTTCGCACTGCAAAAAAAGTAAGAAATCTTATGGATTGAATTTTAGAAATTTTGAATAGTTTTAGAAATTTTAACTAAACAATATTAAAGCGGTGATTACGGTCAAAAATTTGTCAATATAACTTTGACGTATTTCTTTAAAATTTTGATTTTTAAAACAACATGAACACCCCTCTCATTTTGAAGGTGCTGTGTGTGTGGTTAAGAATGTTGTCCTATTTGTATTTGGAATTCACTCTTCCAGTTTGTCAAAATGCCGTCCAAGCAAGAAGAGCACAGCGTATCAAATTTTGCTCTGCGCATCGCGAACAATCCGAGGCTAGCTCGCACCAAAGCTCTGGCAAATCGCTAAAAAGTTGGCCAAATCCAACGTTACAAATGTAATTAAAGTGTTTTGGGGAACGTTTGCTCGACAGCCAGTGGAAGTCTGGATCGGAACGGGGGGAAATTCGAAAAACCGGAAGCCGCTATGAGACGACAAAATGAAGAGTTGCCGGTTAAGTTTCATGCGAACCTAAACTCTCTCCGAGATGCCGCAAATAAGCTGGGTGCTTATGCGTCTACAACCGTGCATCTGAAGCCAAAACGAGCCGGACTATCGCACTTACAAGAAGCTTAGTGACCTCCAAAATCGCGATGATAACAAAATATACGATCCGGAGCTGGGACAAGACAAAAGAACCCTCCCAACACGCCAGAGCTCGCCAATGAGAAATACTGGGCTATTGCGAAGCGGAACCTATAAGAGGACCAAAAAAACTGCTTAGACGAGCAGGCAGTTCAGGCAAACTGGCTTTCTGCGGCGAAGAAAGTCGTGGACAAGGTGGCTGTACAAAATCTGATGAACAAGGTGTTAAGCGTGTGAGCGCCGGGCAATGCGAAATTGGAAAAGCGAAAGCCTAACTGAATATTTTCCTGAATTTTAATACTAATCTTTGAACGTTTTTTTTTTTTTTAAAAAAGAATTTAAATTTGATTTTTTAAATAAACGATTTCACGATTTCAAACACGCGTTTTTCGCCTTAGACAAATTTTGACCGTATCACCCTTTACAAGCGCTGGCATCACACCCGATTCACAAAAATAAGTAAATATTTTTTCGACAAATTCAAGAAAATTTTATTAGACAAAATAAATAATTTTCTTTTCACTTTTTAAAATAAATTTGTTAGTTTGAAAAAATTGGAATTCAACAATTGCAAGATGTTGCTTGAGTGGACATACCAAATTCCATGTATGGACGCTTTTGCTAGTAAATTTACAAATGCTGAAGAAAATAATGAACTATTTTATCAGAAATACGAATTTTTAGTAAATCTTTGCCTTATTTTGTGTATAACTTTTTCCCGTGTTTTAGGTTCATTTAACTAACGTTTCGGAAAAAATTATTAAAAAGTAAATGAAGACTTTCTCCAAAGATATAATCAATTTCATGAACTAAAATATTAGTAAAATGATTAGTTGACAATAGTGATTTTTGCTATTTTTTTGAGTGCGTTTAATTTGAATCTCTTGAAATTATTTGAAAGTTTTTAAAAAACTTTTAAAAAACTCGATAAATTTAAAAAAAAAAAAACAGTACCGAGTTTTTGACACTTGATAATTTGAAGCCGTTTAGGAATGACATCTTTCTTCGCAACATTCTTAATAATTTAATTATTTCTGTTATTTTACTCTCTCTCTATTTGTAAGTTCGGTGATTCTTCGGCAATTATGCCAAAACTTTAAAAACTCTCTTCACAAAGAAAATGTTTCTCTGTGTTGGATAGCATTAAAATAATGAAAAGGTGAACATAGTTGTTTTAGCCGCTGTAACGATGCTCGATAAGGCCTGGAAAAATGTCAACCCTAAGACTCTTAAAACTGTTCAAAAAGTGCGGAAATTTAGACAAACAGATAATGAGGCAGTGTTATCAGAACTATCAATATTTTCGAGTACGGCGACCCTGGGTGCGGGAATTCTATCTAACTGTGGGATTATTTAACTTTTTGAGGATTTTTGTTCAGTTGATTACTGACATTGTGTTTATGGAGTTCTTACTTGATGCTGAACTTTAGATTTGGACAAAAAAGGAGGAAAATTGAAGAAGACCAACCGCTGAATCAAGTTCACATTGAGCGAGGCAAGGGAATCTATTAATAACCTACCGCTCCTAAGCCCTTAGAACTGACACAAGTGGACGAATTCTATATCAGCACTCATAACAATAGAAAATTCATTAGATAAATGATTAGATCCGCTAACTCAGGAAGAAAAATAACACATTTTTTTTTCAAAATAATATGAAGTAAAACTAATTTTGCCTGACATTATTAAATATTTCTTGTTTATTTGAACTTAATTTGAACTCTTATTTTTCTGAACCTAACTTCGGTAATTTGAACTTTTTCTCTTGTCCCTTGAATTTCAAAATAAACGAGAGTCGTCTGTATTCTCATTTTTCACTGTCAATAAAGATTTGCACATTATTTCAATGTTAAAATGATTTTCTACATACTGTAATTATCTTCGACAATATTTAACATTTAAATCCATTGATAAACGTTGATGAGATTTAAATTGGATCAAATACTATGTGAATTAATAAAACTAATCTTTAAATGATAGCCCATGTGGATCCTCTAAAAATCAATTCATTGATATTGTATACAATTAGTTTCTATTGGACTTTTGCAAATGACATAATAATATATGAATCTACCACTATCTATAAATTTTCATACACTATAAACAGGGAATTAATTTAACAAATTTATTATGCTCTAGACAACCATAATAAAAATGTAAATAAATTTTATAAAACTAAAAAACAAGGAATCTACTACCAAAATTATAATCTTAAGGGTTTTGATTCGAAAACTTGGTGAATAAAGAAGTTTTGAAAATATTTCAATTTATATATACTGAAAATCCCCTAATAATCATGCATAATCATCGTATTTGTCTTAATGAACATATAACCTTAATAAAAATTTGCTTGCTTTCATATACCAATAAAAATAAAAGTAGATTTATACGCAGTTTTTAAAATTTTTAATTTCGCTAATAAATAAATCTCAAATATGTTTTCTATCAATATTTAACTAAGTAAATTGCTCATCCTTTATCAAGAGGTACTTACTATGATTTGGTTTTCGTTGGCGAATACTTTCTAAAAAACCAAATTATGAAGTTATGCTAATACACGGAAAAAAATTTGTTTTCAAATTATAAAATTGCAATATGATCAAATATGCGTTTAATTGCATATTCTTCAATTCACAGAATTATACTAACGCGCCATTTTCACTATAGCTCGCGTTAGGCCTTTAACTGCCAGTTAATAGAAAGTAATTCCAAATATCTTCCTCCCCGGTTAACTTTAACTGACAGCTCATGCCCATAATACGGTTTAAAAGTTCGTTAGTTAACGCAGCGTCATGAAAATGGGAAGTAACAATCACAAACAATTCAAATTTTTTGTTTTAATTTAAATATTAGTTGAATCAATTAATTTTTAAAATTCATTTAAAATTCTAAATTGCCTTTTAAAATTTTGCTTATAGTTTTTTTCTGTGTACATCGTAAATTTAGTATTGATGAAATTTCATTAAAAATTGAACTGAATATTGCCACATGCAATAGTACATTAAACTGATTAACGTTTTAACTTAAATTGTAGATTTGGCTTTCCACCAGCTCATTTAGAACAATAAAAAAAATTTAGTCCATAGTAAAGAGAAGTC
Organism: Haematobia irritans; assembly: GCA_003123925.1. Taxonomy (NCBI): domain Eukaryota; kingdom Metazoa; phylum Arthropoda; class Insecta; order Diptera; family Muscidae; genus Haematobia; species Haematobia irritans. Next base: position 63,815 of record PGFW01000554.1, read on the forward strand.
GACGTTTTCACATGATGTCTCTATATGTCTTTTTGATATAATGGCCAGATTTTTTTTATATAAGTGATAATTTGTTTTAAACAAAAGTTCCTTCTCTGAGCGCAAAACCTCACATAGTACCCCGACATTCAGCCTAAATTTGTTTTTGCCAATAACCCTATAAAATTTTCTAAATATCCTGTTTGGTATCCTAGATTTTTTTTAACAAAAATAATTTTAATTTTTCGTTAATGAAGAATGATATTCAGTGCTTGCGAATTTCGATTAAAGAACATTTGTTTTACCTGGCATTGATAAATTTAATGCCTCATATGCACTTTCAACGCTAACAATGGGCAAGATAGGACCAAAATTTTCAGATTGCATCACAGGATTCGATCGGATTTAAATCTACAATAAATTGTTTGGTTCAATAGAAGGTTCATTTGGCATTGGATTTACCACCAATTGCAATTAGTGCCATGTTTCTCATGCCCATTTTAGGCGGCTAAAGAAGAGAGGGAAGATATGGATTAGTTTATAGATCTTTGTTTGTTTGTTGCAACTTTGTTCTCCATGCTTTCGGGCGACTACGACTACTCCAACGTACACAATATCCAAACGATCTTTGATTGTGCTGGTGGATTTCACAACAAAAGAACGAGTCCGGTCTAGGCGAATTACGGTATTCGCCGGATACGAGGACTGACAATACGATAGGAATCAGCATTTTGCGATACTCATGTTTCCAGCGGTGGGGCTGATTTAGTCGGACATCCCACATTTGTGTCATTGGAATAGGACGTTGATCAGGTTTTTTTTATATTTTGGTAAGGATTTAACTTAAAGCACTCTACATAGCTCTATTTCTTATGTACCATGACAGGTGTATTCAGTCTAAACTCCTACAATTTGCAGTCTTTTGTATAGAAAAAAGTAATTTTACATATGATTAAATGAAAATCAAAAAAAAAAAAAAAATAAAAACATTATCTATTGATTGTATATAGGTTCCAATTTTCTATGGAATGAATGTGGCACGATCGCATTTTTCAAATACTAATAGATTCGTTATATAAAAATTACATTATAAATAGATAATGAGATGACAAAAAAAACTTAAAATGTATATTAGCTTTTTACTAACAATATAAATAAAGCTTATTTATGCGTGACTACAGCTTGTATATATGAGTAATACACATAGCAAAAATCCTCTTCCAGTTTTTTCCTAAATAATCGAGTTTTTATATTCTTATTTATACTTGATATTGATTAAGGAGTTATACACATACAAAAATGGGTAAAATTTTGTTTTGTTTTTTGTCAAAGCAGCAAAAATAAAAAGATCTTTTAACAATTTTGTGTATCAAACGTCTCATTGTACTGACTCCATAACAATTTTTGGACTTTCAAAAAAAAAAAATTTAATTGAATATTTAAATTGAAATTCGGAAAGTATGGCTTTGTTATTTTCTTGTATTTTGT
>PGFW01000556.1:5179-16165 GCA_003123925.1 Haematobia irritans
TTTAAATTGGAATATATAAGTTGCATGTCCAGAATTTGGACTTATTGTGGTGTGTGTGGTATGTATGAACTTTAGAGGCCCTGTGTGCAAATGCCATGTGGTAGATTTTCTGACACAGAATTCTCGACAATCAATGGCATTTATAGGTGTCACAGTGCCTGAAAGTGGCATCTTCCATATTTTTATGTACGATTTGTTTCGCTGTGAATGTTTTGTTTATGTGAATTAACAAGATGTGTTTTTAGAATTAATTGAGATTGTCTAGCGATGGATTATGTGTAAATAAAATTTTTTATTTTTCTTTTAATAAAAAATGAAATTCGGATTACCGCCATTTGGTTTGTCGAAGGAAACCATTTTTTAGTTTAGGGAAAAGAATTTTAACGTAGAGTATCGATATATACTATGGCCGACTTGAGATATTTTAAGTAGGAAGGTGTTGTTATTGGGAGCAACTTTTAGTATAGACGGTCATTAGAATGATGCTTCTCGACGAGATAATTCTTTTAAGAAATAAATTGTTAGACATAAATTTATATCTATAGAAGTACTAATTTTATTTACCAGATTTCGAATGTGGTATAGTATCGAATAGCTGACAAAATTTTTGATAAAGAATACATTTTTGACGATTTTTGTTCAATTTTTTATAAAAATATTATTGAGCACATTTTGCAATAGAATTTAGAATTGATAAGATAATAAAGTATTTTATGAAAAATTCTTTATAGAAATAAAGATTGTTTAGCAAATAGTTTGTCTAGTGAGGAAACACAAATAATTTGAATATCATCTATTATATTTAGTCTGTTATATTTTTATTATTTCAATTATTGTTGTTTATTTGTTCTTTGGTTTATTTGATGTTCCGGTTGGCGCCGAAAACGGATGAACCGATTGACTTGAAACTTTTCAGAGATCGTGGGGCATCTTGGCATGGTGGCGTGAGAAATGTGTATTCTTTTGATCGATTTTTTGACATACTGACGCTGGCAAGTAACCTCCCTCTTTGTGCCCGTAGTTTTTGAAAATTAGACCTAAAAGTTTGACCGGATTTTGCCTTGAGCTTTACATTTATGTTGGTCGTTGGGCATACTAGACATTTTTAAAGATCCGCTACTGTGTTGTTTGTATTTTTTCTGATTTTGGTCGGAAGGGGACCACTACTTTGTTCGACTTTTTTTCAAACTGTACTTTAAAAAACGAGTCCGACAAAGTATGGCCCCCTCCGCCACCAAATATCGAAATACAAAAAGTAGCCGGATTCTTTGTCTAGGATGCCAACTACCAACCTTCAATGAAAGTTTGTCATCCTAAATCCGTCAACTTTGGGTTGTAATTTTCAAAAGTCGGCACAAGGGGGAGGTTCCATCTTCGCACGAACCATGGATGTCAAAATGAGTGTGAGCGCCTATTTGTTAGCAGATGTGGTGGCCCCACGATCTTCTGATAAGTTTCATAAGGATAAATACGGTTCAGCCGTTTTCGCGGCCTAACCCGGAACATACTAAATAAGACAATCAACTACAAATAAGATCAACATAATTTAGATTTTATTACAATGCGTTTTCAAATTTTTGTTTTTGTGTAGATAAATTTTGTCTAAAATATATATTCTCTTTAGAAATTTTCTCAAAATTTTATTTTTTATCGAAAATTTGCTTAAAGTGTTATTTCTATAAACGTCAAATGTATTTATAGAAATTTCTGTCAGTTTTTTTATTGATTGTTAAAATTTTATTTCTATAGAAATTTTGTTAAAATTTTGAAATTTTCTTTAGAAATTTTGTCAAAATTTTATTCGTCTCTTAAAAAGTTGTCCAATTCAACTTCTTTAAATCTCAGTCGGCCTGAGTATTAAGATACTTCTTTACTTTCTTTTACATAAATTTCCTTCGACAGCACCAAGCGCGGTATCATTCTTATTAGAATAGTGACAAAATAAATTTTTTTAACATTAATCCATCGCTTAGAATTCTCAATATCAAAACATTTGTAATTCATAACAATTCACGCGTACAATGTAATAAAATATGGAAATGCCATTGACATGCATATCCATTGATTGTCGAAATTCTTTTCAGGAATTCCACCATGGCATTTGCCACATTGCGCTCCTAAAGTCAACATAACACACACACACATAGTCATTTGAATGCAATTGCATATTCAAATTTATTGGATGGGTCTAATTACAGATATTTATTCAGATTATCTTGTGAAATTTTGTGAGTAGTCTGGCAATCACAAAAACTTGATATTTGAGAAGTTTGACAGTACACAAATATTGGTTTATCCACATTATGTTGTTGAACACAAAACTAAAAATACAATTTCATGTAGATTGCCAATCAAAATGCCATGTGTAGTGTGGTGTAGTGTGTGTTTGACTTCGAGAGGGTGGTACAAAAATTGCGTGCAACACGAAAAGTTTACGTGCAAAAGTGCTAAAAGTGCTTCAATTGGCAAATAATATGAATTTGAGATTCTTCACAAAAAAAAAACCAAATATTAAAATCGATTTGACTTGATTTAATGCATTGGCATATAGGCTTCATAAATAGGTCTATACGGCCGGATAAAACGAATCTTAAATACCCACCACCATAGATCACATATAATAATTTCCTTTGAGAAAATCCTTGTCCATAACGTATTATAATGATACACTGAATATATGATAACCCTGTTCCAAAGATTTTGTCTTTAATAAATTTGGTATTGATTCTGAGCCAATGAAGCGATGAAATACTCTAACTACGAATGCATTTAAGATGGAATTCACTTTTCGTAAATTTAGATTTTACATATTTGATACTATGAAACAATTTTTTAAAAATCAAAAAAAAAATCTTAAAGGTCATGTCCTATATTACAAAGATTTCCTTAAAGTAATAAAAATAAATTTATTTATATTTTTAAATTTTAATTAATTTTAACAATACTAACAGTATAGAACAGCCGTAAGTTCGGCCACGCCGAATCTTATGTAACTCCACCCATGGATGCATAGAAACTTGTTATAAAGACTGTCTCCCCAAATCGAATTACTTGGTTGTCGGTAACACTTCCGATGACAAGGTATCCTTAAAACTTCTTAACACCGTCTTCTCAATTGTAAGTTAGCATAAGGGGGTATATATTAACAAAAAGGCCGATTAAATACGTATATAATCAGTTTGAGAAAATTTTCTATAGAAATTAACATCTCTGATAAAAATTTGTCTGCTAGAAATAAATTTTGCAACAAATTTTCTATAAAATACAAATTGTTCGACAAAATTTTTTATAGAAATAAAATGTTGGAAAGATTATTTTTGGGGACTCGCCTTTATAATATCTATAAACCGATATGGACAAATTTTGGAATGGTTTTAGCTGCCATTACTAGCAAAATGTACCAAATTTAACCGGAATCCGATGTAATTTTGGACCCTCCAAGAGCTCGAGGTCAACTGGGGATCGGTTTAAATGGGGTTACTATATAATAAGACGGTATGACAGTTTTTGTACTAGTTGTTAGAGACCATATTCTAACACCACGTACCAATTCTCAACCAGATCGGAGTGAATTTTTGCTCTTCCAAAGGGGCTCCGGAGGTCAAAATCGTAGGGATCGGTTTATATGGAAGCTACATTTAATTATGTACCGATATGGACCAATTCATACATGGTTGTTAGAGACCATATACTAACATCATTTACCAAATTTCAGCCCGGATCGGATGAAATTTTGCTTCTCTTAGAGGGTCCCAAGCCAAATCGGGGATCGTTTATATGGGGCAAATATAATTATGGACCGATGTGGACCAACTTTTGCGTAGTTGTTACAGACAAAATACTTACACCATGTACAAATTTCAGCCGGATCGGATGAGGCCTCCGCAAGCAAATCTGAACGTCGGTTTAATGGGGGCTATACCGATACCATGCCGACCTAACAGGTTGGCTGATAAGTCCCCGGTCTAACAAAGAAAAACACATTTTTTTGTCAAAATTCAAGAGCGATACAACGATTATAACGACCTTCCAATTTTTTGATACCATTTTGGTAGTACTCCTTCGGTTTTGCCTCAAAATATGCCTCAGTTTTCGACGATCACTCTTCTTTGCAGCCAAATTGTTTTCCCTGTGAGCATAATTTTCGATAGAACTAAAATTTTGACAAAATTTTGTCAAGATTTTTTTATAGAAATAAAATATTGACATAGTTTTCAGTAGAAATAAAGTATTGAGAAAATATAAGTAAATTTTTGACAAAATTTTATATAGAAATAAAGAAAGAAATTTTTAGCAAAATTTTCTATTGAAATAAACTTTTGGCACAATTTTCCATAGATATAAAATTTTGCCAAAAATGGAATTTTTCTATAGAAAATAAAATAGTTTTGCTGATAGTTTTGTTGCTGCAAAGTAAAATGCTGATGAGTGAATGTGTAATTCCGAAACGGCGTACATCGCAACCATCTTGCAGTCTATAGGGCTTTGCCCCAAATAAAATTTGACAACATTACTTCCGTTCTGTTGGTTAAGCTACACTTGTAGCTTTAGCAATGCAGTTTTAAAGCTGAGATGAAAACAACAACAATTAAATAAAATTTAATTATTTCTACAAAATCAATATCTTCAAAAATTGCATTTTTTGTTTTGGCTGTATTACCAAAGTCTCCCTTTTCCTTCATATTCGTAGTGGCCCCAATATAACTTAATTTAATTTTTTAAATTACAAAATTATTATATAATTAATAATATTATTAACAATTTTATCTTTTTTTAGGCCATTCATAATTATCAAGCTCCTTTCCTTTTTAAAAGTAGTAACGTTCTCTTGTTGGTGCAAATTAAAATATTTAAAACTCTCGAAACATTTACGAATTCAAGAGATGATTAAAAAAATATAAATAAACTTCTAAAAATAAATCTTCTTTGAAGACATATTTTTTTTATAATAACTACAAAATTTGTATCAAAAGCTTCAAAATATATTTTTTTAGTTTTTTGGTAAATTTCCATAAATTTTGGTAGGATTTTTTTGGCTGAAGTGGACCGTAGAGGATGGCCCATCATCCAATCCATGCTATATATTTTTACCATTTATTAAAAAATAAATAGAAATGTTCCACAAATGGTTTTAGCGTTTTCCAGGCGGTGCATCTATGATTTTGTCCCTTTCTGGATGCATGTTCTTTGGAGATGTATATGTGGAAATGCGTTAGTTTCTATACAAATAACACACAGCGACAAGAGTTCCAAATTGATGTATTTGAAGATATATCCGCAATTTTGAACGGATAAATATTAACATAAGTTTTGTCTTTTGTTGTGATTTTATTTAATAGTTTGCAAGTTGTTGTATAGTGATCACAGCTGAACCAGCAGGCTTGGTCACCTCGGCGAGTATGCAATTTTGATGATTGGCCAGGCAAACTTAATTAGAGCGATTTTTTGGTTAAATGTGCCAAATTGTGGGATGAAAAGAAATGCACTCAGCAATTTGAATTTAAAGTTTTTATTCGGATGATATGTTCACCCCAATTGGAAGAAAATATACCCTAAAACCACATTTTTTATGGTCAGAGATGCGTTCATTCCAAATAATTACAGTTTAAGATTATTATTTTTGATATTGAATAGAGGTACTAGTTGTATTTTAACAAATTACAATTAATATGCATAACTTTTGTGGATCACTATATAAATTTTTGTCATAAATTTTAAAAAAAGTAAAATAATTTATTGGTACAAAATTTTTTTATTACCATTATTTTTTTTTTTTTAAGTAGGCTTCAAGACTTTGCTCCACCAAGAATAAACATTTTCTTAATTCTGATAATGAAAGAAGTAAAATAATTCATTTGACCAAAAAATGTTTATTATCATTTTTTAATGGCTCCACAAATTTGCTACACGAAAAACCATATATTCCTATTTTGATATCAAAGAATTTCTGGTTTTGCTAAAAATCGCAAACCATCAGTCAAGCCCATTTACATTTGTGATACACAAAAAGTGTCGCCAACTTGTCGTTGCCATTTTCTTAAATGAATTCAAAATACGAGACAAAAATTGCAAATATATGCCAGAAGTTTGTCCTTCTTATTGGATTTTCATGGAGAAAATCATTTCAAGTCATTTTTATTTTCCTTTTTAAGCACTTTTCAGTGATAGTATTTACCCTTACACACCCGGCTTATTTAGTACACGTGCAAAGAACTGAGGACTGGTCCATTACACAACAAGGATAGTCTTGATTTTTGGGGATGCAAGCGTCTTTATTTTTGCGGACAAGCCAGCCCCCGAAAAAATACTTTGCCAACACTGACTGTGCATAATAATCCACGCGGTTGCCCACAGTTTTGGTAGAATTTTTACAAAAAATGGTAGATTTTTTATTGTTTTGCGATGTTTTTGATTTAGGTTTTGCGAATATTTCTGCTAGAAACAATTTTGACAAAATTTTCTAAAGAAATAAAAAATTTGACGAAATTTTCTAAAGAAATAAAATTTCAACAAAATTTTCTATAGAAATAAATTTTCAACAAAAATTTCTATAGAATAAAAGATTTTTGACTAAATTTTTATATTGAAATAAAGATGTACATAAATTTTCGAAAGAAATAAAATTTCAACAAATTTCTATGCTTTTTTTTTTTAAAATAAAATTTTTGACTAAATTTTCTAAAGAAATAAAAATTTCACAAAATTTTCGGAAAGAAATATTTCTGTTAGAACATTTTTTGACAAAATTTTTCATTAGAAATAAAATTTTTGACAAACATTTTTCTAAGAAATAAAATTTTGACAAAATTTTCTATAGAAATAAATTTTTTGAAAAAAAATTCTATAGAAATTAAAATCTGAAATTTTTACATCAGTTTCTAAGCCAATTTCTATGATCAGTGCGCCTTTCTATACCCTCAGAACGTGAATAATGGAGACAGTACCACTATGGACCGATAAAAACTTAATCAGATCACACGTTTTTTTGTGAGCACCTAAAATTACCAAAAACTATTTAAAAATTTCAGCCAAAATCTGCGATTTATAGAAAAAACTACGGTTTTCTAGGAAATCCAAGGCCTGCTTAAATACTGGAGGATATTCGTTCTTATCTGATGGCTATACTAAATATCGGCACCGATATTCACCGTTTCCGGCCACGTCTCTTTATGGTCCTAAAATTACATCTGATTTTTTAATTCACGGAAAATTGGAATAAAAACTCGATTCTAGTAAGCCTCAAAAATAAAATCGGAACGGTCTATATGGGGGCTATACCAAAGACAATATGGACCGAAACTCACCAATTCTTGCACACAACATCTTTATGGTCCGAAAATACCTCTAGATTTCCATATTTCAGCAAATGGATTAAAAATCTACGGTTTCTATAAACCAAGACCCAAACGCGAGGTCGTTTTTATATGGGCATACCAAAACAGTGACCGATCTCACCATTTTTGGCACCAACCTCTTTATGGGTCCTAAGTACTCTCGATTCCATTTCAGGCAAATTGGAATAAAACCTACGGTTTCTATAAGGACCAAGACCCCAAAGCGCAGGACGGTTTATATGGGAACCATACAAAAGCATGGACCGATGCTCACCATTTTTGGCACACCTCTTTATGGTTCTAATGTACTTCTCGATTTCCAATTTCTGGTAAATTGAATAAAAACTACGGATACTAGAAGCCCAAGATGTAAAATCGTGAGATCGGTGTGGGCTATTACCAAAACATGCGGCCGATATTCACAATTTTTGGCGCCACCTTCTTTATGTCCGAAAATACCTTCTGATTTCCAATTTCAGGCAAATTGGAAAAACAAGTACGTTTCTATAAGCCAAGAAGTAAAATCGGGGAGATCGGTCTTATATGGGAGCTTATACCAAAACATGGAACCGATACCACCATTTTGGCACACTCTTAATGGCCATAAAATACTCTAGATTTCAAATTTCAGGTAAATTGGATAAAAACTTCGATTTAAGCCCGATTTATAAGCCCAATACCCCAAATCGCGAGGTCGGTTTATATGGGGACTATATCAAAACCTGGACCGATATAGCCCATCTTCGAACGTGACCTGCCTGCAGACAAAAGACGAGTTTTGTGCAAAATTTCTGCACGATTGCTTCATTATTGAAGACTGTAGCGTGATTACATATAACAGCCCCAAGCCTACCAGACAGCGGCCATGGTTAACAGGTTGGCTGATAAGTCCCCCGGTCTAACAAAAAACAACAATTTTTTGTCAAAATTCGTTTTTATTATTCAACATAGTTCCTTCAGAGCGATACAACGATTATAAAGACTTCGCAATTTTTTGATTACCATTTTTGGTAGTACTCTCTTCGCGTTTTGCCTCAAATAGCCTCAGTTTTCGGACGATCACCTCTTCATTGCAGCAAATTTTCTCCTGCGAGCATCCTTTTTGAGTCTGAGAACAAGAAAAAGTCGCTGGGGCCAGATTCTGGAGAATTACGGTGTGGTGCGGGAAGCAATTCGAAGACCCCAATGACTTGTCGGACACGGTGTGCATTGTCTTGGTGTTCACTCAAAATCATTTTGTGGATTTTTTTATTGTTTCGTCTCGGTAACCACCTCTTTCGGCGCCCACTGCGCTCACCCGTTCTCCGCTGCTCATTTCACCACGCCTTGAATTTTGCATACCATCAATATTGTTGATTTTCCCTGGGGCAGAGTCGCGAAAATCTGCATTATCATGGCAAGTTTTTTGCTTCCACCGTTATTTTTTTCCCTTAGAAACAGTACTTTACAAACACGAAGCTTTTTCCATTTTCCACAAATAACAAAGTTGCTTCACAAAAGACGCTCTATCTCACAAACTAATTGCACTTACAGACGTTCCAAATTTTGACACGAATCATCTTTGAAGGTTGGGTAGCCTATATAAAAAATAATATGCAGTTTTAATTACTAGCGGACGCCATCTATGTTTTCAGGACTGGGCGACTTATCAGCAACCTTGTTATACTTTATATAGTTGGTGGATATCGCATTATTTCCGATGTATTACCAAACCGGAATTGACCAAACTTATTATAACCGCCCCATTCCACCATGGGGGTGTTGCGTAAAAATACTATCTTACTTTCGTAATCACATATCAGCAACCCTTTGGAAGATTGAACAAGGAGAGGCTCCCGAAATTCTATATCCATTTGGAACTTAAAAATTAGATAATGGAGATTGTCTCTAATGCCTATTACACTAAGATCATAAAATTACTCATGTTCAAGTTTCGTAATAGAAATTTTTTACAGAGTATTTTTTTTTACAGAGAGAAATTTTTACAGAGTATTATTTTAAGATTGCCTAGTCTGTAAGGATTGTAATCCATGACTTAAATAAATAAATAAATAAATAAATATTCACCAAAAAGTTTCTTTAAATCCTAGGCAATTCAATTTTTGATATATGCATGTGACTTCACGTTGATTCGATTTATATTGCCTAGTTTTTGAATGTTGAAAAGACTTATGATTTAATGTCATACTTTTCGATGGATATATAAACTCCACTATTGCTGAATTGATTTCTTTATTCGGCCTTTGTTTTTTTTCTAATTAAAGCGTGATACGGTCAAAATTGGTCAATGGGGAAAGCTGTGTAAATCGGTGAATCGTTTATTTAAAAATCAAATTAAATTTTCTTTTTCAAGTTTTAATTAGTATCATAAAATTCCAGGAAAATATTCAGTTTTAGTGCCTTTCGTTTTCCAAATCCGAATTGCAACGGCCCTCACGCTATGACACCTGCCATCAGATTTTAAGCATTGTCCTTCTTGCAACCAGTTGCCTTACTCCTCCTTAGCAGTATTTTGTGGTCTTCTTTTAGGTTCCGCTTGACATAGCCCAGTGATTCTCTCAATTGCGGATACTCTGCGTGTGTTTGGGAGGCGTTCTCTGTTCTTTGGGAACACCTGCACCGGTTGTTGGCGGTCAATACCACGGCCATGGGCCTTTTTTACCGTAATGCAAGATGCCATATCCGCGCCAAAACAGTGACGGAACAACCGGTGTTTCTTCAGGAAAAGGCAGCAGACGTTTATTCAAACACTCTTCACGTAAATTTCTTGGTTAGACAGTACCGGAAGCTATGAAAAGCTGCCTTTTTCAAGCACAGGTACAGGGATGGCTTGCCAAAACCAGATATTTCTTTCGCCGAACTTTTGACATTTTATGTGCATTTGAAAAATATCTGCTACCTTTCCCTCCTTCCGTATAAAACTCCTGTCCCGGGAAGTATGGGCTGAGTGTAGCTCGCTTTGACGTTAGGTTTCGTTTCGTCCATTTACCACGCAGTCAAACTTCGTCAGCTCGTGTGTACGGCTCCGACCTTTGCCTCGATTATTTTTTATTCATTCGCGATTTTGAGTCATTCTTTTTGTAAGTCGATAGTCCTTCTTTTTTGGTCGATGCACGGGTAGACTACACCAGCTTATTTGCGCATATCGAGAGAGAGCGTTAGGGTTTCGCTTTGAAAAACTACCGGCAACTCTCTTTGTCGTCTTCTCAGCGGGCTTCCGACGTTTTCGTTTCCCCCGAGTCCAGATTTCCTGCGCCTGTCGGACCAAACGTTACCCAAACACTTTAATTTACATTTGTAACGGTATGGTTGATTTGGCAGCTTTTTAGCGATTTTGCCAGCTTGCGACTGCGAGTACTCGGATTCTCGCGATGGCGCGAGCAAAATTCTTGATACGCTGCTCTTTCTTGCCTTGTGGACGCATTTTGACAAACTGACAGATCGTGAATTCCAAAATAAAATACGGAGCAGGCATTTACACCCCCCCTAAAATGACGGGGCGTGTTCAAGGTTTTTAAATGCCAAAATATGAAAGAAATACGTCAAGTTTATATTGACCACAATCTTTTGACCGTATCACGCGTCTTATGAAATTTGTAGTTAAGATTAAGTTTACAGTGCATCTCCTCGAAATTAACCTTTCTCACCTACA
>PGFW01000558.1:0-15716 GCA_003123925.1 Haematobia irritans
TCAAAATTAATATTTCTAACGGCTTTAGCCAATTATTTCAACATATTAACAAGACATCCATTCCCCCCACCCATTCTATTACCACTCTCTTGTCACATCGATCTCTCCCAATAACTCTCTGGTTTATGTCGCCACGATCAAAAACCAGTGGTAAAAAACGTCATTACGCAGACTCGATTATATCCCTACCGATTTCTGTCGAGGAACAAACGTATCCACCCGTTCGATCAATTTTCCGCATTACCTTTACGTGTGGCGGTCATAGGCACAAAGTCACAGGACTTCGCAATTTCCATGACAAGGTTAAATGACAAGCATAATGATACGCCCATACAACGGCATACCAATGCCTAAGGTGGCGGCGGGAGGTACGATTATTCATATTAGTGTTTTACTCGTAATGGGGAACGATGGAGGAAACGTACTTTCTATTTATAAAAGTAACTCTAGAGCCTAAGGACACCCCTATTTACCACCCGAGCCTTGAAGCATAAAATATGAAACACAGCCTAAAACATTCATGTAATAATATAACCACCTGTTTATGATAAAATAACCTAATGTAAAAATTCGGTAATAATCTTGAAACAAAATATACTAGCAGTAACTATGGTATAATAAACGTGGTATTATATTTTTATCGATTACATTCTTTGTTTTTTTTTTTTTTCTTGTAGCCACAAACTTTTGCCGGACAATGGCGACCCCTGTTTGGAAGTGCTTCGTTTGCACCGATATTCCTATATTCGTCCGCCTCATATAATCTCTTTTTCTGTGTACTGTTCGTCTTGACCATCATCTCAACAAAACGATTATTATGCTTAGATTTTAGCAAAAATATACAAATAAAGTTTATATAAGAACATCATTACGCTGAATCTGGCACATGGCTCCTGGCTCCCTAGAATCTGGGACGCTCTGGAAACGGTGCTAACTTGACGAGGGAAACTCGCTCTAAATTATTTTCTTCCTTTACGCGGCTAATCGCTTATAAACATTGTCTGGGGACCGAAAATCTCCTCCATATTTAATTAAATTATTTTCACACAAACCTTACACATATAAACCTAAACAACCTCCTTATCTTGCGATTCGTTTCGCATTTTTTGCGTTGTTTTCGAAGTTGCCGTCCCTGCTGCAAATTAGTACTAGTTTTCACTTTTGCGTCGTTAGATTTTCGAAGTTGGCGTTGTTATCTGTCTCCAATCATTTGCATGGTTTGCCATAGACAACTTCAATACTCTTACCGTACTTGCGACGACCGCCATCTCACCCATCCGCCGGGCCCGGATCGTCGGTGTTGCGCGTGTTTTTTTGGAACGTATCTGCGACGTAAAGCTCGAGTCTCAGCCTGTATATCTTGGAAAAGGATGTACCAACTCAAATAAAATTAATTGATAACGTCTAGAAACAAGATGTAAAACCTCAATAAACAACTGTATATATGCCCGAAATTTTTTTTCAGAAACACACTGAAAACAAAATTAAAACCACGACAGCAAACATAAAACAATATGTGGCCTTAGCAAACGTTGCTCAGCAAATTTTTCGAGTTGTTTTATTCCTAATTTACAGACCCTTGATGCAGTAAGCTGGAATCGTAAGCACGTGCGGTCCCACTACCGAATAACCCCAACTAGATGACTATGTAATAGCTCTTCTATTTGCTTTACAGTTTCTGATGGCAATATACATTCTGTTTCGATTTTTCAATGCTAGTATAACGTGTAGCATCTTACAATTCGCTCAACTACTGATAGGTTGGTGTTACCACCTACAACATACGTTACCTTAACTCTTTGTTTCAAAATCCTTCCCCCAAGACACATAATCCGATCTTTTTGGTAAGGGCGGAGGTACTGCAATCGTTTTCTCTATACCACCTGCCGTTGCTTATCGTCTCAAGTATTGCAGTAGCTGTTATCTTCGCTTATCGTGGTGTGTATTTGTTGTTTTACTCTAGCTTCCCAGTGGGTAAAAATGCAACCCCTTACCAAAAGCATCGATTCATGTTCTTTGGAAAATTTGAACGATTAAGTTACAGTATGTTGTATGCTTAAAACACACCATCATAGTTGACAATGCTAATACTTAACCTTAGCACTCTTTGGCAGACAAACTCGGCAACAGAATGTAATTCCATCCAAAAGCTTAAACAAATAAAAGTTCCTGATTGTACAATACGTCACTCATATCCGCCATCCTCCCGCTCTTGCATCACTGTTCGCCCATATTTCTCGTCGCCCGATGGTCACACCAACACCACCCCACTCGTTTCATCGTCTAGTTCCATTCCTATCAACCCAGCGCCTCCACATACGATCAATTGCACCCTTAGATCCACCTTACACCATCGCCAACCACTACTTCTGTCCTCAACCCTCGTTTCGCTTACTATCGTCATCTTCCGTCACCCTCGTTGCTAACACACTATCCTCCCTGTGTATCCGAGCCATTTCTTGTCAACTATACGGCCGATCCAATATATGCAAAACACCGCTCCCAACACCAGCTAACTTGCTCAATACGTCTTGATCTCGTAAGAACTCAATGCATGACATTTCACACCCTACCCAGGTCTACTTCCTGCTGACTCTGCTCCCGCCCGCTGGTCCTCCCTTGATCCGTCCACTCAGCTCCCCGGATTCGTCACCCTGCTTCCGCCCTCCATCTCCGGCCGCAGACTACCTACCGAATACGTCTTTTCTCTCTTTCACACACACAAACGCACAGAAGCTACCCCCAACCATTCCGGACGTGTGCGCGGCTCATGTCCGCTCTTCCTTCCACTTACTTCCGCCGAACCCCTCTACTTGACCGCTGCCTTTTTACTTTGATCATCCCTGAGCTCTCACTCTCTGTCCTTTCCTCTTTATTTCACTATCGTCACCACGCCCAATCATTTTTACCTATCGGACTCGAAAGTTCCTGATTCTACATCAAATCCTCTTCTCCTTCTTCCTGGGCGCTATCCAACATAACATCTCTTCTCATTGCGAAGCTCTATGTTTACATCTTTTCCAGCTCGCCACTCGCCGCACCTCTTCCTTATCAGATTTAATTCTCTCTGTCACACCTCTTCTGCTACCTTGAGATCTTGTATCAATCATCTCTTCCCAGATATACAGCTAGAACCTCGCTTTATCACTACACAGGCGTTATCACTGCGACCAGATCATAACGTCATTCTCCTCTCATCACTACACTAAACGACTACACCGTAACTTGCCTTTAACCTGATTTTATACGATCTCATCCCGTCTAAGCACTCCCGCTCGTCCCCAAATTGTGAATCTATCATGGACATCTGTTTCCTCATGGCCAACCACTGCCAATAATTTCGAGACAGATACAAGCCTACACCGGCAATCTCTCCGACACAACTCCTTCAACCCGACGCACCGGAGTGAAAACTCACGCTACTAATTCAGCAGATCGCCCAACTTCCTGAACCACGCAAAACCCGAAACGACGCAAAGCGACGGTTCTCACCGGTGTATATGTGTATAAGCGTTATGTGTTGAAAGAAATTAATCTAAAGTATGGAGGCACTTTTTTGCTCCAGAAATTTAAAGCGAATTAGCGGCAGCGTAAGGAAGAAAATAATTATCGTTAGAGCGATTTCCCCTGGCGTCAATTTCAGCCACCCTTTCCAAGCGCCAGATTCAGGGGAGGCCAGGTGGAAGCCACTGTGCCCAGATTTCGGGTAATATTTCTTCATATAACTTTTCTATTTGTATATTTATTGACAATTAACAGTATAATCTTATTATTTCCAAGATGCTGCTGAAGACGGAACAGGTACACAGGAAACAAGATATTATAGCGGACATTACGGAAGTCGTCGTCACACAACACTTCAGCGGTGCGCTCCCAAAGTTCCCGCCAAAAGATTCGTGGATTTAAAAAATACTGCTTATGAATAATAATATACCAGTTATACTATTAATAACAGGTATTCCTTAGTAATTAAATTATTCGTATTGACAATATTCATTACCGAACTATATATTAATTGTCTAATAATATATGAAACCAAAACAATAGTATTTAGAATAATCTATTTGCTATATTTTAGGGGAAAACAACTATAAATACACTCAATATTTTATTAGTTTACCGGCGAATGCGCCGGGTGTAAATAGGACGGGTCTGCTTAGCCTCTTACCATTACTTTTATAACATAGAGTACGAAACTGTACTTACTCCATCTCCCACTTACCCGAGTAAAACACAATATGCAATGACATCGTCGATCCGAGCCCCTTAAGCTATTCCTCCTCCCGTTAATGCCCGTCGTGTCATGCTATCATTATGCTTCATTTACCTCTGTCATGGAAATCGCGACCCCGTACTTGAACCTGTCTATGAACACCGCAGCGACCGTTAAGTAGTAATTGGCGGAAAATTGATCTGAAACGTGAAGGAGTCGTCTCGGACCAAAATCGGTATGGTTGGATATAATCGATTCCCTCTTCCCTCGGAGTAATTTTGCACGTCTTTTTTTCACGCCTCGGGAACGTCCTCTTTAATTACCACTTAGTATTCTTCACCATAGCCTCGAACAACAAAACTCACCAACCTTTTCCTCCGCCTCAAGCAACACTAATCCTCCTTTTGTCTTTTGTCGTCATATACCTGATTTTTAATGCAGTTCTAAAATATTCACATTAAGACCCACACATCTTGCCTATCCGCGAATATCTTTTGCCTCCTCGCTAAGATTATACAAAAATCGACGACTTCGACTTTTGTTTGACAAAATTTCGATTATGTTCGAAAATATCGGATTTTTTCGGCATTTTCGTATTCCATAATTATATATACCTACATACGCACATTTCTATTTCCATTCAGCCAGAATAAATTGCAACCCCCTCGATGCGGCTTTCTGATTTGGCTTTCTAACCCAAGTTATTATAAAACACCCTCATAGTACTCATATTATTTTTTAACATTTTCTCAGCCACTACCACAACTTAACTTTCTCCACGTCTTCTCCCTCGCCGACAAACTTATTAACAGGCACAATTTAAACATGCATTATTATCATTATCATCTCCCCTGCCATCGTGATAACATTTTGCACCCTTTACCTCAATGCTGGCCTCCTGTCCGGACCAACATCTGAGCCAATCCCATCTTATGAATGATTAACCCAGTACAAGTGCTTTGTGTGCTAGCACATCGTAGTAGTATAACGCACTATGGCTTAATGTTGTTGCATAAATATTGCTCTTCTAAGTAGTGGTGCGACCACACTCCACTTTATCTCTCTCTTCTCTCTGTCTCTCTCCCCTCATCTCGCTAGATTTTCCTCCATTCCCCAATGGAGTTATTGTTTAGCATTGGGACTAGCAATTAAACTTACTTCCCCACGATCGTTAGTAAGCTTGCAGTATGCGACTCCCCCCAGTGAAAGCACGCACGACAACATTTAACCATGTCACAAAAGTGGCTAATAATCGCGTCAGTACTTCCATTAACGATGACTTTGTCGTCGAGAACATTTGCTTTTGTGGTGGATACAAAGCCAACGCAAGATTTTAGCATAGCTTTGTTCCGCAATGTCATCAATTAGAGGTTTTTAGATGTTGGATACAAGTGCAGTGATTAGTGACAATGCTTATACAAAGAGTGTGAGAGAGCGGCAAAGAGAGCTGACATTGAGGGAATAAGTTTGTTAAGTAACAGTTATGAAAAAACACAAAAACAAGTACTATACGGCGTAAGTTCGGAGGCGAAGCTTATGTTTGTTATACGCCTCCCATCATGGATTGCGCCGTACGAAACTCAAATCCATAAACACTCGCCAGTCCCAACTCGACATTACTTAACGTTTGGGCCGGTTACGGCTTGCGGGATGCAAGGTATCTTGAAAACCTCCTAACACCGCATATTCTAGAATTGTATGTAGAGTTCCCATTACGTGCGCTATATAATTTAAATCAAAAAAGATCCGATCATATAGCGTATCATAATTGCCAGTGCTTCTGGACAAATAGATAATAAAACTTTTTTGACCAAAAATTTTCTTCAGAAAATAAAATTTATAACCACAATTTTCCCTATAGAAATAAAATTTTCACAAAATTTCGTATAGAAATAAAAATTTTGACAAACATTCTTTCATTACGAAAAAAAAATTTGACAAAAATTTCTACGAAATAAAATTTTTAATAAAACTTTTCTAACATAAATTTGTCTATAAACTTAAAACCTTTTGACAAAATTTTCTAAGAACATAAAATCTGGTAGATTAATTTTTGCGTGAGTGGCAACCATGATTATCTGAACCGGAATAAAAATGTTGAAGCACAAGAAATTTTCCGTTAATAGAAATAAATTGTGAAAAATGGTTCTTATAGAAATAAAACTTTTGACAATTATGGCAAAATTTTATTATAGCACCCGAAATAAATTTTAACAAAATTTCTCTCGTAGAATCAAACATTTTGACAAAATTTCCTATCAGTAATTAAATTTTGACAAAAATTCTCTACTTAAAATAAAATTATTGGTATGGATGTATTTTTGGCTCTAGTGGCAACCCATGATTGTTGAACCGATATGGCACCAATTCGTGTGATTGGGACCAATTTTTGGTATGGTTGTTAGCGACCACTATACTAACACTACGAGCCTAATTTGAACCGCCGATCGGGCGGATAATGAATAATATATAGACTAATACAAGAACGGATACACAAGAGATATAATACTAGAGAAATAGGAATAATATGGACGAGCAAATATTACATGGACCGATAGTGGCCAATTTATGCTCAATGGTTGTTTGACGAACCATATACTAATACCAAGTACCACAATTTCAGAGCACCCGTACTCGGAGAAATTTGCCCCTCTTTGAGCCGCTGCCGCCAAGCCAAATCTCGGGGCGGGTTTTATATGCGGGGCTATATATCCACATTATGAAAACCCCGATTGTGGCACCCAATTTTTGCATGGTTATTAGCAGACCACTATACCAATCATCAGTGGTACAAATTTCACGCGGATCGGATTGAATTTTCTTCTCTTTTTTGAGGCCTCCGTAACCCACCAATCTGGGGATCGGGTTTTATTATGCTGCGCGCATATATAATTATGGACCGATGTCGGACCAATTTTCTGCCGGGTTATTAAGACGACCACTATACCAACTTACCATTACCAAATTTCAGCCCGCCGATCGGATGCAATTTGCCCTCGCTTTCGAGGCTTTCGCCAAGGCAAATCTGCGAGATCCGCGTTCTATATGGGCGTCCTATATATAATTTTGGCACCGACTGTTAGGACAAATTTTTGCGATTGGTTGTTAGAGGACCAGTATACTCCAACATCATGCTACCAAATTTCAGCCGGATCCGCTGACTGAAATTCTTCTCTGCTTTTGGAGGCTTCCGCAAGCCAAATCTTTTTTGGGATCGGTTTACTTATGGGGGCTAATTATATTAATTATGACCGATGTGGACCTTTTTCCATGGTTGTTAGAGACCATATAACAACTACATGTACAAAATTCAGCCCGGAATCAGATGCAAATCGTTGCCCTTGCTCTTTTAGCGCTCCGCAAGCCAAAATCTGGGGGATCGGTATAGGGGGGCTATATTACTATTATAGCACCGTGTTGGACCAATTTTCCTGCATTGGTCGAGCAGCACCACTATTGAACCACACACCATATTTACAAAATCCGAGGTGGTGATGAGAGAGGTGGAGGGTGTCGTGTGGGGGTGAGGAGGGCTCCACAAGGCCAAATCTTGAGGGTCCCTTTATACTGAGGGGCCTATTTACGTTTAACAAGATGATTGTGGTATGCGCCCATTTTCATTATCACCATTCCGACCCTTACATCGATAACAACTACTTCTTGTTAGCCAAGTTTCAAGTCGCCATTAGCTTGCTTTTCGTTCGGAAGTTGTTGCCTTGAATTTCAATCAGCACGGGACGGAAAAAGTTTTTATTTCTATAGAAGAATTTTTCACGTCTCACAAGTTTTATCTTCTTATAGAACATTGCTTTCCGTCAAAATGTGTCTACTTTATATTGCAATTTATTTATTCTCAAAATCTATTCTTACTTTCTTATAGAAAAACTATCTTTGGCCTCTAAAATTTTATTTCTTGCAAGTAATCAATATTTTTTGGAAAATTTTATTTTCTAATAGAAAGTTTTATTCAAAATTTATTACTATAAACTTTTGTCAAATTTTATTTCTTAAGAAAATTTTGGTTCAAAATTCTTATTTCTTTTTAAAACGAAAATTTTCGGCCCAACAATGTTGTTTCCTATTAGAAAATTTTCTCAAAAATTTTCTGTTTTTATGCAAAATTTTTGCTTCAAAATTTTTATTTCGACAGAAAATTTATTCTCCAATTTTATTTCTCAAGACCAATTTTTGTCACCAATTTTCGATTTCTATAGAAAAGATGTTTCTCA
Source organism: Haematobia irritans (assembly GCA_003123925.1). Taxonomy (NCBI): domain Eukaryota; kingdom Metazoa; phylum Arthropoda; class Insecta; order Diptera; family Muscidae; genus Haematobia; species Haematobia irritans. The sequence goes on from PGFW01000558.1 coordinate 8,443, forward strand.
AAATTTATATTCTATAGAAAATTTTGTTACAATTTTATTTCTAGAGAAAATGTATCTGTTAAAATTTTATTTCTATAGAAATTTTATTACATTTCTTTCTACCTAGATAATTTTTCAAAATTTTATGTAACTGTAGAAAATTTTCTCAAATTTTTGAATTTCTATAGAAAATTTCTGAAAATTTTATTTCTAAAGAAAATTTTTTTTTTAATTTTACTTCTAAAGCAAAAAATTTTTTTTTTAAAAATTTCATTTCTATAGAAAAGTTTGTCAAAATTTAATTTTTTGTAGAAAATTTTTGTCAAAATTTTATTTTCTATAGGAAAGCTTTTCTCGCAAATTTTATTTCTGAAAGCAAAATGTTTATCAAAAAGTTTATTTCTATAGAAACCTTTCTCGAAAATTTTATTTCTAAAGAAAATTTTATCAAAAGCTTATTTCTATAGAAATTTTTATCAAAATTTTATTTCTTATAGAAATTTTGTTTAACTAATTTTATTTCTACTCAAAATTTATTCCTACAAGAACTTTAATTTTTATATTTTTTTTTGTCTTAAAGAACATTTTTTGTTTTAATTTTATTTCTATAAAAAATGTTGTCAAAATTTTGATTTCTTATAGAAAAGTATTGCTCAAAATTTTATTTCTATAGAAAATTTGTCAAAATTTTATATTCTATAGAAAATTTTATTCAAAATTTTATTTTCTTTATAGGGAAATTTTCTCAAAATTCTTGCTTCTCTATAGCAAAAAATTTTGTCTACAATCTTTGTTTCTATAGAAAAATTTTATTCCATAAACTATTTCTATAGAAAAAGTTTTGTCAAAATGTCTATTTTTCTATAGAAAATTTTATCAAATTTTTCATTTCTATAAGAATATCTTTTCTCAAAATCTTGGTTTCTAATACGAAAATTTGTCAAAATTTTTTATTTTCTATAGAAAACTTTCGCCAAAAATTGTATTTCTAAAGGAAATTTTTATCAAAATTTTATTTCTGTAGCAAAGCTTAGTCAAAATTTTATATTTCGTATTAGAAAATTCTTGTTCAAAATTTTATTTCTAAAAAAAAATGTTAATCAAAATTTATATTTCTATAGAAAATTTGTTCAAACTGGAATTATTATCTTCTAGCAGAAAATTTTTCTCAAAATTTTATTTCTAAAGAAATTTTGTCATTAATTTTATTTCCTATAGAATTTTTTATATTTTTTTTTTCTTAAAGAACATTTTTTTATCTTAAATTTTATGTTCTATAAAAACATTGTTGTTCAAAATTTTATTTCTATAGAAAAGTATTGGTCAAAACTTTTATTTCTATACGAAAATTTTCGTTCAAAATTCTTATTTCTATAGAAAAATTTTATCCAAAAATTTTATTTCTGATAGAAAATTTTCTCAAAATTTGTTTCCTCTATCATGAAAATTTTGTCTTCAATTTTCACGTTTCTATAGAAAATTTTGTCTAAACCTTTATCTCTATAGAAAAGTTTTGTCAAGATTTTTTTTTTATTAGAAAAATCTTATGTCAGAAAATTCCTTGTAATTTCTATAGAAAATTGTTTATTCTCAAAATTTTATTTCTATAGAAACCATTTTTCTCAAAGATCTCTGTTTCTATAGAAAATGTAGGTTCAAAATTTATTTCTATAGAAAACTTCTCAAAAATTTTTATTCTAAAGAAAATTTTCTCAAAAGTTTATTTTCTATAGAAAATTTTTTTCAACAATTTTATTTCCACAGAAAATTTTCTCAAATTTTATTTCTTCTAGAAATTTTGTAAAAATTTGATTTGTATAGAAATTTTGTCAAACTGCAATAACTATTTCTATTGGAAAAATTTTCTCAAAATTTTTATTTTCTAAAGAAAATTGTTTTGTCACAAATTTTTATATTCTATAGAAAAATTTTCGTCAAAAATTTTATTTCTATTAGAAAAAGTGCCAATTTTATTTCTATAAAAAATTTTGTCAAAATTTTAAGATCTAGTAGAAATGTTGTCCAAAATTTTATATTTTATAGAAACCTTTGTCAAAAATTTCTATTTCTATAAAAAATTTTGTCGAAAATTTTATTTCCATTTGTTTTGTTTTTGTTATTGTCTGGTTTTGTCCTTTAAGCCATTGTTGTTGTTTTTTTATTTCAGCTTTAAAACCATTACATTTGACTAAACTACAAGAGCTAGTTAACCAACAGTTTCTTGTGTAGCTTTAGTCAATGTATGCCGTTTTAAGCTAATTTAAAAACAAACAACAACTCAATGCTTTAAAGAACAAAACCAACAATAACAAACACAAAACAAATGGAAAAAGAAGAAAGGCCAGCGCGATGCTCAAATCAAACCCATGCCATGTGAATGTCAAATCGATGATTTGACCAGTTTGGCCCATAGAAAACGCAGATATGTTCTGTTTTCGGAATTATTTCCCGGCATAAGCCCTCGCAGTATCAATTAAAACCTTTTTTCGGAGGGGGTCAGAGGTTTCAAGTGTGGTTTTTGTTGGGTTTAATAAACTGCCTGAATTTATTCTGATTATTGGTTGATAGTTTTTGCTGCACAGTACGAGGAATGCTGAGATGAGGAATGTCAAGGCAATCCGAAACGTGCGCTCCATCCAACCATCTTATGCAAGTCTATTAGCGCTTTGCCCAAATAAAATTTGCACAAAGCATTCTTTTCCTCTGTTTGATTAAAAGTACTCTTGTACGTTTTAGTCAATGTATCGGTGTATTTAAAGCTGAAATAAAAAAACAAACAAAATTTTATTTTCCTCATTAGAAAATTTTGGCAAAATTTTATTTCTAAAGAAAATTGTGTCAAAATTTTATTTCTATAGCAAAATTTCTGGTCCAAAATTTTATTTTTATAGAAAATTTTGTCAAACTGCAAATTATATACGTATTTAATTCGGCTTTTTTTGTGTTTAATTATACCCGGTATGACTAACTTACAATTTAGAAGAGGTGTTAAGATATGCATCGGCAAGGTTACCGCACCCAGGTTAATTCCGATTGGCGATGACAGTCTTTCGTAGAAGTTTCTACGCAATCCATGGGTGGGTTACATATAAGATTCGCCTGGCTGAATTTACTGCCTATATACTTGTTTATAGCCAAATCGGTTCAGATTTAGATTATAGCTCCCATATATATCTTTGCCCGATTCGATTCATTTGTACAAGCGGAACCAAAACTTTCATTTCGAATTTCAAGTGACAGATTTTTACCCTGATTTGCTTCAAATTTTGTAATACATATTGTTTGAAAATTTCGTTAACAAGATTTGGATTCTGCCGATTTAAAACAAAAATGACACAAATTACAGGGAAGATTTCAGCAAACTTTTCCACAAATCGGATAAGATTTTAGGTTTAGGTCCGGGGAGTCGCTGGATGTGGCCAATATATTGTCATAAACCCCATAATTGTCCTCTATTCTTGCCAATATCCTTGTGAAAGAGATTATTTTTAAATGAAAAATTTAAGATTTATTTTGTAGAAAATTCCTAATAAAAAATTTTATTAAAAACAAAAAATAAGAAAAGAAGTCTAAAATCGTCCGGCGCGCCGACTAGATTATATACTTAACTTCTATATAGGCCACGTTTTGAATCACATCTCAACTTGCTTCAAATTTTTTTTTTGCGGTAGTAGTATAGCTCCTAAATTCCCCATATAAAAATATTTAAATCAGAACCGATTTGGAGAACCTTTTTTTTACACTTCTACAAAATCTCTAGACTTATAATTAAATATATGAAAAATAAAGCTAGAACCATTTTCATGCACAAAAGTGCATTTATGATTTATCGGCATTTTACAATTTGAGAAATTTTATTTGGAATTTAGGAGCTATATGGAGATTTTATCAAAAATTGACTATAGATGAAGTGCTATTTATGCGTCGTCCAGGCGGTTTAAGACTTCTCTTATTTTTTCTTTAAAAAAATGTTATTGGTTCTACAAAATAAATTTTAAATTCATTGAAAATAATCTCTTCAATCAAACATTAAACTCTCATAATTACAAAAGTATATTTCGTAAATAGAATATCCCTTTTTCCATAAATACTTTAATTTTTTAATTAATGTCCTTGTCTTAACATATTTAAAAAATTGCCTTAAGAGAGATATTTGTTTTAAGATTTTCAAGGTTTTTTTCTGTTTCAATTTCTTATTTGCTAGGATTTGTATTTTTTCGTGAATTTCCTTCCGCTAGGGTTGTTGCTATTGTCATTGCTATTGAATCGAGTGAATGTAGTGACATTTTGTAATTCTTTTTGTTGTTGTTTTTTCTTCCATTTTTTTTTTGCTCTTTCCTCAACACTGCTACACTTGTCTCTTCTTATAATTCTTTGAGTATCGCCTCTCAAGTATAATTTATTAATGTTTTCATACATACAAGGGGTTTTTGTAAAACATCCATAAATATGTAAGAGCATACATTTGCATGTACTATGAGTATGTATGTGTGTAATGTTCGTATATACGGGGTTCTTGCATTTCATTTGTATCCCGTATCATCATATCGTGCTCATTCATCTCGGTTTAGTGTGTTTGCAACCGATGTTGCTTTCATAGGTGAAATATTTTTGTTGTTGTTGCTGCATGCCTGTTTTTTTTTTTTTTTGTCTTCTATAACTAAGGCTGATGTGATGATAGTGGCTATGATTAAAAATGTCAGGGAATATTTGTTTTGTTGTAGTTTATTTTGCTTTTGATTTCTTACTCTCCCTGTCTCTGACTCTCTCGCTCTCTGCCACTCTATGCTTATCTCTAACAATAACGTTTGTTTTTTTTTTTTTGTTTTTCTTGGTTGACTCTATGCACATGTGTATATGTGTGTGTGTGAATGTTTGTCATAAGCCCCATGTCTACGTAAATCAGTTGGCTTCTCACTCTTTAGAGTGCTTAGTCATATCTTTCACCAGTTTTTCTTGTATTTCATAGAGATATGCCATAGACAAACATTTTTCCTAGCTCGGATATGACATTGTCTCAAAGATGCATAATTAAAAAAAAAATGTGCAGCAATCAGCAAAGGCTGTTAAAAGGAGGCACTATGCTAGCTTGCTTGCTTGGTCTACTCAACTATGATATACAAAATGTGGTGGGGGGTGTCGTATACATTATGAGTGGTGGCATGTTTTATGCGTAGCGTATACGCATTGGAGGCCAATGTGAAAAATAGGCTGATATCAAAAATGTATGGAATAAAAATATATGGTAGTTGTTTTATTACAATATGGGTTGAAATAATTTTGTTGTGGTAAGTAGTTTATTTGCGGCTATGATTACTACTGTTAAAGTTTTTTCCTACTTCTTATGAAGTACTGTTAGACTAGTTTCAATCTTTTACCATTTTAAGCTAAATATTTTTTTAGAACAATTAAATATACTAAAGAAGAATAGAAAATTAAAAGAAAAGATAACAAACAAAAAAATTAAATTAAATCAGTGGTGTTTTCTTTTTTCATAGAAGTTCTTTGAAATGGTTTTGCCAATTTTTTTTTTTTTGTTAATTTAACTGTTCAAAAGCAAAAAATATCGGAAATAAAATAAAATTTTAGAACGAGTATAGTTTTGTTCAAATTGTATACCTTTCGTACGAATTATGACCTTTAAATGACCGACAAAGCCACCCAAAGTATCTCTGATATATTATGGACCATTCACAGCGTCGCGCCATCTTAAGATAGGCACTTTTTTGATGGCAATATTAATATTGTAATTGTTCACAAGCAAAAAATTTTCGAATCACTTTAGATTTGTTAATGTACCTACCTTTGGCACGTACTATGACCTCCAATCGGGCTTCAAAGCCATCAGGGGCTCTACGGTATTTTGGCCTATTGCTTTGGATGGGCAACATGGAACACGTTGTTACTTTATCGCTAATCATAAAATGGTAATGGAAACAATGGCCGAGAAAATAACATGATAGTGACAAACATTAAATACAATTAAAAAAAAAATCAGTAGAAAAAAAAATTTGACGAAATTATCTATGGAAATAAAGTTTTGAGTCATGGAAAGGGTACCCACCCTCTCCCCGACACTTTTTAAAGGACCAACCGTTGTACAATATGCATATTCCGCCGTATTTTTCTATATATTCTATAAAATTAAAATTTTGGACAAACATTTTCTATAGAAATAAAATGATTTTGGACAAACAAAATTTCTTACAGAAATTAAAAAAATGTTCGCCAAAAATTTCTATAGAATAAAATTTTGACAAATTTTCCATAAAATAAAATTATAAAAAATTTATAATAGATAATAAAATATTAAAATTTTATAGGAAAAAAATTCTCAAAAAAAAAATTTTTCTATAGAAATAAAATTCTCAAAAATTTTCTATAGAAATAAAATCTCATTAAAAATTTTCTATAGAAATAAATCAAATTTCTATAAAATATTTGAAAATTTCTATGAAAATAAAATTTTGACAAAATTTTCTATAGAAATAAGAACAAAATTTTCTAACAGAGAATAAAAATTTTCGCAAAAAACTCTATAGAAATAAAATTTTGACAAATTTCCATTGAAATAAAATTATGGAAAATTTCTATAGAAATAAAATTCTACAAAAAAAATTTTCTATAGAAATAAATTCTCAAAAATTTTCTTAGACAATAAAATTCTGGACAAATTTCTATAGAAATAACATTTTTTGAGAAATAAAAGTTCTGCAAAAAAAAAATTTCTTAGAAATAAATTCTGTGATAATTTTCTATAGAAATAAAATTTTGAAAAAATTTTCTATAGAATAAAGAAAATTTTGACAAAAACTTTCATATAGAAATAAAACAAAATTTTCTATCAGAAATAAAATTTTCGCAAAATTTTATAGAAATAAATTTGGCAAATTTTCATGAATAAATTTAAAAAAATTTCTTTATCAGGAGATAAAATTCTCAAAACAAAAATTTTCTATAGAAATAAAATACTCCAAAAAAAAATTTCATAGAAATAAATTCTGAGAAATTTTCCTATAGAATAAAATTTTGAAAATTTCTATATAATAAATTTTTACAAAAATTTTCTATATACTAGAAAATTAACAAAATTTTACAGAAATAAATTTGAAACATTTTTTATAAAAATTTTGCAACATTTTCTCAGAAAGAAATTTTGAGAAATTCTGAAAAAAAAAATGTATTATAACAATTACTCAAATAATAAACATTTCATTCGAAGAAACAACATTTTTTTTCCAGTAACCACAAAAATTGAGTTAAAGAGAGCTTGAGGATAAGATTTTTTTTAAAGT
>PGFW01000568.1:8754-24277 GCA_003123925.1 Haematobia irritans
GTTAACCAATTTATTAATTATATTCCTAAAACCCACTAACGATGATGATGATCATGCCAATAATGTTAGAACCGATTGCATCAATAAAGAAAAATTTAGCGTGTTCCCCACGAAAAACAAAAATAACATAAACCCAAATTGGGCCAAATATGAGATGAGCTTTAAATTAGTAGACTTGTAGACAGACACTAAAAGCCTCTTAGCCATATGGAAATGTATCTACAAAATACTGAAAAGAACTACAAAATAACGTTTGTGTTAACAAAACTTTATCGAAAGCCAGTTTTCAAACACCCACACTTTTTTCTTTCACCCACCCCAAAAATAGCATGGGGCAATTAGAAGACAAGCAAGGTAAGACAAGCTAAGGTGGCCTAAAGCCTACTAATCAAATGCAATGTCAAGATATTTGAATATTCTTAGCGTGTTTTCTTAATATACACTGAAAAAATATAGAAGATTAAAATATATAGACAGCAAAGTAGAAGTATTTTGTCAAATTTTATTTCTATAGAAAATTGTATTAAAATTTTATTTCTATATAATAAAAATTTTATTTCTAAAAAAATGTTCTAAAATTAATTATTTCTATAAAAGTTTTTTTCAAATTTTTTCTGTAGAAAATTTTAATCAAAGTTTATTTTTACAGAATATTTTGTCAAAAAATTTATTTCTATAAAATTGTATTAAAATTGTTATTTCTATATGAAAATTTTTCTGGAATTTTTTATTTTTATAAGAAAATTTTGTCAAAATTTATTTGTATAGAAAATTTTGTCAAAATTTTATTTTAAATAGAAAATTTTGTCATAAATTTTATTTTTATAAAAATTGTCAAAATTTTTATTTCTGTATGAAAAATTTTGTTCAGAGATTCTATTGTCAATAAACATTTTGTCCAAAATTTTATTTCTAATAAAAAATCTTTGTCCAAATTTATTTCTGTAAAAAATTTTCCGAAAATTTTATTTTAAGAAAATTTTGTCAAATTTTATTTCTACAGAAAAATTCGTCAAATAAATTATTCTGACAGAAAATTTTGTCAAAAGTTTATTTCCTATAGCAATTTTTATAGAAATTGTGTCAACATTTTTATTTTGTAAAAATTTTATTTCTGAAAAAATTTTCCGTAAATTTTGTTTTTGTGGAAAAATTGTAAAAATTTTAATATCTATAGAAAATTTAGTCAAAAAATTTTTTACTTCCGTAGAAAATTTTGTTAAACTTTTTTTTTCTATAGAAAATGTTATCAATTTTTTTCTATAGAATATTTTATCAAAATTTTTTTATAGAAAATTGTATCAAAATTTTATTTCTATAGCAAAAGTTCTCAAAATTTTATTTCTATCGAAAGTTTTTCCAAAACATTTTTTTATTATAGAAAATTTTGTTGAATTTTATTTGCCAGAGAAAATTTGTCAAAATTTATTTCTATAAGAAAAAATTGTATTAAAATTTTATTTCTAATATAAATTTTTTCACAATTTTATTTCTATAGAAAATTTTGTCAAATTATGTTAGATAGAAAAATTTTGTCAGAATTTTATTTAGATAGAAAAATTTTGTCAAATTTTTATTTCTTATAGAAAAGTTTTGTCAAAAATTTTATTTTATATGAAAATTTTATTAAAATTTTATTTTTAAAGAAAATGTTCTAAAACATTTTATTTCTATAGAAAAGTTGATCAACATTTATTTCTAATAGAATAGTTTTTTTCAAAATTTTTTTTTCTGTAGAAAATTTTATCAAATTTATTTCCTAACAGAATATTTTGTCAAAATTTTATTTTCTATAGAAAATGTATTAAAATTTTACATCCTATATTTATAGATTATATTAATTATATTAAAATGTATTTCTATATAAAAATTTTGACACATTTTTTTTGCTATAGAAAATTTTCTGAAAATTTTATTTTATAGAAAATTTTAATTTCTGTTGAAGATTTCAAAATCCTATTTCTATAAAATGTTATCAAAAAATTTTATTTCGATAAAAAACTTTGTCCAAATTTTATTTCTGTAAAAAATTCCGGAAAAATTTTTTATAGAAAAATTTTGTCAAAATTTTATTTTCTATTAGAAAATTTTATTAAATTTTTTTCTATTAGAAAGTTTGTTTTAAAATTTTTTTGCTGTAGAAAATTTTGTACAAATTTTAATTCTAACAGAATATTTATGTCAAAATTTTATTTTTATTGAATATTGTATTTCTATAAAAATTTTATTGCTATATACAATTTTGACAAAATTTTACTTCTATAGAAATTTCTGAAATTTTTTATTTTTTATAGAAAAATTTTGCAATTTTTTTTCTGTAGACGATTTCAAAATCGCTATTTCTATAAAAATTTTTTCAAAATTTTATTTCTATAAAAACTTGTCCAAATTTTATTTCTGCTGTAAAAAAAATTTCCCGCAAAACTTTTTTATTTCTGTAAAAAATTTCGCAAACTTTTTTGTCAAAATTGTATTTCTAGAAAAAATTTTCATCATTTCTAAAATAGAAAATGTTCTCAAAATTGTATTCTATAGAAAATGTTCCTCAATTTTATTATAGAAAATTTTGTCGAATTTTATTTGGCAGAAGAAAATTTGTCAAAAATTTTATTTCTATAGTAAGAAATTGTATTTAAAATTTTTATTTATATAAAATTTTTTTCAAGACAATTTTTATTTTCTATAGAAAATTTTGGCAAAAATTTATTTAGATAAGAAAAATTGTCAGGATTTTATTTAGATAGAAAATTTTGTCAATTTAATTTCTATAGAAAATTTTGTCAAAATTTATTATCATTAGAAAAATTTTTATTAAAATTTTATTTCCATAGAAAAATGTTTCTAAACATTTTATTTCTATAGAAATGTTCCTCAAGCATTTTATTTCTATAGAAAGTTTTTTTGTCAAAATTTTTTTCTTGTAGAAAATTTTAATCAATTTTATTTCTACAGAATATTTTTGTCAAAATTTTATTTCTTATAGAAAATGTAATTAAAATTTTACTTCTAATATTATAGAATTATATTATAAATTATATTAAAATTTTATTTCTATTATAAAATTTTGACAACAATTTTTTTTTTCTATAGAAAATTTTTCCTGAAATTTGTATTTTTATAGAAAATTTTTATCAAAAAATTTTATTTTATTAAAATGTGTCAAAATTTATTTCTGCGCTGAAGATTTCAAAATTTTATTTCTATAAAAATGTTGTCAAAATTATTCTACAAAAACTTTGTCCAAATTTTATTTCTGTAAAAAATTTTCCGAAAAATTTTTTATAGAAAATTTTGTCAAAATTTTATTTCTATAGAAGAATTTTATTAAAATTTTTTTCTATAGAAAGTTTTTTCAAAATTTTTTTTTGTAGAAAATTTTGTCAAATTTTATTTCTACAGAATATTTTAATCAAAATTTTATTTTTTATGAATACATTGTATTTCTAGTAAAAATTTTATTGCTATATACAATTTTGAACAAATTTTTACTTCTATAGAAAATTTCCTAGAATTTTTATTTTTAATTAGAAAATTTTGTCCAAAAATTTTAATTTCTGTAGAGATTTCAAAATCGCTATTTCCCTTACAAAAATTTTGTCAAAAATTTTATTTCTATAAAAAACTTTGTGCCAAATTTTATTTTCTGTAAAAAAATTCCCCAAACTTTTGTCAAAATTGTATTTCTAGAAAATTTTGTCATTTCTATAGAAAATGTTCTCAAAATTGTATTTCTATAGAAAATGGTCTCAAAATTTTATTTCTATAGAAAGTTTTTTAAAAATTTTTTTCTGTAGAAAATATTGTCACAATTTTATTTCTATAGAAAATGTACAATTTAATTTGCTTTAGAAAGTTTTGCGTAAAATTTTTATTTCTATAAAAATTTTGTCAATTTTCTTTCTCTTTTTATTTAATAAAAATATTTTTTGTCCAAATTTTATTCTGTAGGAAATTTTTGATAAAATTTTTTAAATGTCAATCGTGCCAATACTACATGGCATGGTCAATGAATACAATGTGGTTGGTACCACTGATGAATAGACGACTACAATCCAACATTTATTAATAGAATAAGGAAATACTCTTTCGACTCAACCCAAATATTTTTTTTTTTTTTGGTTTTTCTAATCACATAAACTTAACGTTGAAAACTGTGATATATTTTTTGTATAATGCATGTCCGATAACTTGTTTAATTGTTTAATAACTCTTTAATCCATTATACATTATTTACGAAATAGAAGCAAATCGATGTCAAGATACAAACACACTCAATGCACACATACTACACGACGATAGACAATTCATCAAACCTTTAAGCATTTAGCCATTGAACAACGATTTAAGTTAAATGCTCCACCTAGAACCGCACCTTTTATAAGGAATATTTTCTTGTCTAGGTTGACAAACAAAAAATGCTAAAACAGGCAGCGCCATTGTAGCAGTAAACACCAACGCCATAACAACAATGGAAATAAACCTAACCCAACACCTAAAGGGAGGGGAAAGTTTTTTGTTTTCAGCTAAATTTTGTGCTTGCATTCGAAGCCTGAACTAAACAATAAAATCCAGACAAAACAAAAAGTTTAAACATTTATTATGACCTTTAAATTGGCTGAAATAAATGAATGAACAATTATTTTGCCTTTATTTCTCAAATTAAATTGAAAATTTGATATAAAGCAATGACTATTGACTTTTTAATTTACATAATTAAACTTAAATAGCTTTGAATATATTGGGCAATTTTTCATTTAACCAATAAAATTCCGAATTGAGGTGGGAAAAATAAGTTAGACAGCAGAATATTGAAGGGTATTAAGAGCCACTACTGTATTTTAAAGAAAATTTTTACTTAGGGATATTTGTCCAAGTGCGGAGCTTTGTGAAACACGATATAATTATTAAATAAACAATTTTTGGGTTAATTATATTGCAGTCGAATTGTAAAAATGAGTTTTGGGGAAATCCTTTACTGGGGTAATTTTTCAAATGTACATAGTTCATTGGCCTAGACCAAATTGCTTTGGCGAGAGGTGGAATGCGACCATAAATAAAATTTTTTATTTCTGTTTTTTTTTATTTTTTTTTGATCTCATATTTTTATTTAATTTCTGTTATAAAAATGTGCTATAGCAAATTGGGATATTGAACGGCCTGGAAAATTAAGACCCCAAAATTGAAATAAAGTTAACAGCCCAAAGTTTTGGGTTTTTGTTTCGTAACGAAATGAAGCCTCATTTGGTGTGTGCAATAAAACCCCACCACGAACCAACAAAGACGCATGCATTTATGAAATAAGGCCTCTCATGGGGATCTATTTCATTGTACGAAAATAGCACTTATTATCTTCGAAAAAATGTATCACAGCAATTTCAATTATAACTTTAGTAAATATTTCCTTATTTTAAGAGTACATGCATTGACATATATTACTGGAATTTAATACAGTCGAAAGTAAAAAAAGAAAGATTTTAGCAAAATTTTCTACAGAAATAAAATTTTAAGAAAATTTGCTATAGAAATAAAATTTTGCAACAATTTTCTATGAAAATAAAATTGCAACAATTTTCTATATAAATAAAATTTTGCCTAAAATTTCTAATAGAAATAGTTTGCAAAAATTTTTCTATAGAAAATAAAATGACAAAAATTTCTATAGAAACTAACATTTGACAAAAATTTTCTTTAGGAACTAAAATTTTTGACAACATTTCTATTAGAAACCAATTTGAAAAAATTTTTCTAAAACAATTCAAATTTTGAGAAAAATTTTCTGTAGAAATTGTATAAAATTTTTTAAAGAAATAAAATGTTGACAACATTTTTTATAGAACTAAATTGGGACAAAATTCACAATTGGGATACATTTTTCTATAGAACTTAAATTGGGACCACATTATCTATAGAAATAAGAAAATTTTGACATTTTCTGTAGAAATAAATTTTTGACACTAGTATCTATAGAAATAAAATGTCGAAAAAATCTTCTATAGAACTAAAATTGGACAAATTGGGAACAGACATTTTTATATAAATAAAATTTTAGAAAATATGTTTTTATGGTTATAAAGAATTTCTATATAACTAAAATAAATTCGATAGAAATAAAATAACAAATTTCTATGATAATAACATTTTGACAAAAATTTTCTGTAGAATTTAAAATTTTGAAAGAGTTTTTTATAGAAATATACATGTTTTGAGAAATATCTATAAAAATTAAAATTTTCTTTGAAATTTGAGCAAAATTTTTTAAAGAAATAAACATTTTGAACGAAATTTTTCTATAGAACTAAAAATTGGCCAAGACTTTCATACAGCTAAATTGGGACCAATTTTTGCATAGAACATAAATTTGGACAACATCTTTCTATAGAAATAAAATTTTGAAAAACATTTTCTATGAAATAAAAATTTTGACAAAATTTTTCGAATAGAAATAACATTTTTGGAAAATTTTTTCTTTAGAAGTAAAATTTTTACATTTTCTATAGAAATCCAATTTTGAGAAGGTTTTCTATAAAAATTAAAATTTTGAGAAAAATTTCTGTAGAAATTTGAGAAAACTTTTTTAAAGAAATAAAATTTTGATAAAATTTTCTATAGAATTAAAATTGGGACAAAACTTCTATAGAGCTAAATTGGGACAAATTTTTGCATAGAACATAAATTGGGACAACATTTTCTATAGAAATACAATTTTGAAAACATTTTCTATAAAAATAACATTTTGAAAAATTTTCATTAGAAGTAAAATTTTGACATTTCTATAGAAATCCCAATTTTGAGAAAGTTTCTATAAAAATTAAAATTTAAAGAAAAATTTCTGTAGAAATTTGAGAAAACCTTTTTAGAGAAATAAAATTTTGACAAAATTTTCTATAGAACTATAATTGGGACAAAATTTAAAATTGAGATAAATTTTTCTAAAGAACTTAAATTGGGACAACATTATCTATAGAAATAAAATTTTGACTAAATGTTTTATAGAAATAAAAACTTATGTATAACTAAAATTTCGATAAGAAATAAAATACAAATTTATCTATAGAAATAAACATTTGACAAAATTTACCGTAGAATTAAATTTGGAAAATAATTCTTTATAGAAAATACAGTTTTTTTGAGAAAATATTTTATAAAAATTAAAATTTTCGTGTGAAATTGAGAATTTTTTAAAGAAATAAAATTTAGACAAAATTTTCTGTATAGAACTAAAAAGTGGGACAGAACTTTATATAGAGCTAAATAGGACACATTTTTGTATATGAACTTAAAATTGGAAAAACATTTTCTATAAAAATAAAAATTTTGACAAAGTTCTATAGAAATAAAATTTGAAAACATTTTCTTATACAATTAAATTTTGACAAAATTTTCGAATCAGAAATAAAATTTTGACAAAATTTTCGATAGAAATTAAAATGACAAATTTTCATATAGAAATTAATATTTTTGACAATTTTTTTTTTTTAATTAAAAAATTTTGACATTTTCTATAGAAATAACAATTTTGAGAAATTTTTCTATAAAAAACTAAACATTTTGAGAAATTTTCTGTAGAAATTTTTGAGAAAAATTCAAAACAATAAAATTTTGACAAATTTCTTAGAACTAAATTGGGATAAAATTTTCTATAGAACTTAAATTTTGGACAACATTATCTACAGAAATAAAATTTGACAAACACTTTTCTATAGAATAAATTTTTTGACAAAATTTCTATAGAAATAAAATTTTGATAAAATTTTTATAAAAGTCAAATTGTGACAACATTTTCTATAGAAATAAAAGTTTTTGACAACATTTTCTATAGAAGTCAAATTGTGACACTTTCTATAGAAATAAAGTTTTTGGAACATTTTCTATAGAAAAAAAATTACAAAAAAAATTCTATAGAAATAAACCTTTTGACAAAAGTATCTATCGAATAGAATTTTGAGATAAATTTTCATATAGGAACGTAAAATTTGGACAACTTTTCAAATACAACTTATAGAATTAAAAATTTTGGCAAAATCGTCTATGTAAATAAAATTTAAGGAAAATTTTCTATAGAAAAAAAATTTAAAGAAAATTTTCTATAGAATACAATTTGGAGGATATTTGTAAAGATAATAACATTTTTGAAAAAATTTTTCTAATAGAAATAAAATTGTTTTAAAAATGCTTAATTGTTCGAACAATGCGCCACTATGCAAGCCCCAATGATGTAACATGCTCAGACGTTACATTCAATTGGTGACCAATAATTCAATGTTTGTTATCTACCTCATTTATATATGGAGAAAATAATTATCACCTGTTTTCAGAAGAAAAAAAATCAAGATATGTATCGTCCAGATCATTTGTCCATTGGATTATTCAATGACAAACAAAACAGAACCTGAAGACAACAATTCCATTTCGAGAAGGGAAGACAACAACACAAAGTCTACTCACATTACTGTCAATAATGATCTCAAGGCAATTCATATGCAAATCAGGTAGGGAAGCTATAGCTTATAAGGTGATCATTGTCATCATGGACAATGTGATCGCATAACACATTCCAAGAACTTGAAAAGGAAGGTAACTCACCTGTAATGAGAAAAAAGAGAATAAGAAAAGCAAAATTAATTAAAAATGAAATTTACAACTCAATTAAAAAAGGGTGATAGGTATAGAGTGGTTGATGAAGATAGGCTTTCATAATTGAGAACTCGCTTAAGGATTCTAACACACACACCGTAAATAAATTTAAACAAATATTTTAAGAAAGAAAGTTAAACATTTTGAAAATTTGAAAGTGATTCCTTCACTGGATTCTCTTCCCCTCTAGTTCCAAATTATCTAGTTTTTTTTACTCCTGAAATGACATAGATTTGTTTTTAACTTCGGGATACTCTTACAAATTACGGGCATAAGCGTAGCGAAGCATTAAACCAAGCAAGCATTGAAAAATCACTGAGTGCTCTATAATTCTGCTAAAATGATCAGTACAGAACAACGAGGTGAGGTGAGATAATGTTGGGAAAATTTGATTTCGTATTAAATAATATTTCTTTTTTAGAATTTTCCTATAGTTATACATTGGATAATAATTACTATTTCACACAATCTAATCCACATATTGAGATTTTTAACATTTGATGATCTTTTATTTCTAAGGACACAGAAAACACAAAAATAAAACGCTTACCCTCGTTATATCCAATAGAACGACAATCACATAACTATTACACACACAAATACAGCATATACCTATCAGTAAACCACCTCATGTCATAATCGCGGCATTTTATACCGAATAATATACAGCCACAACACATTATGAAAACACAACAATTAATTGTGATTTTTCAATTCTTGCTTGTGTTTATATTGCTTTCGCTATCGTTATGCCTGTAATTTTGTATATGAGTATCCGGAAGTTATAAAACAGTAATTCTATGGTCATTTTTTTTCAGGAGTTCTATTATCTGAAAAACAGTGAAATATAAACTGGATATGGCTTCGTTTGTATTGGTAACAAACATGTAGCAGAAGGCAGCGTGAAAGAACCCCAGTGGGGAATCACTTGTTCAAGATTTGTCAAGAATGTGTAAGTTTGCTGCCAAATCGCTATGTCACTACCCCTGATTTTAGTTCGTCATTTTGACCTCCTATGCATCCTTGGCGCTTTTCGCCCCCTTTGTCTTAGCGCTTTTTTTTTAGAAATAGATATCACTATATTAAAAAGAGTATCCGAGCAACATTCAAAAAAGGCACATTTATTATCGCGGCAATTAGAAAGGAAACGCCATAAATATGTTTTTCTATTAACATGTCCAGAGGGCAATTAATCCATATCTAACGTTATTTAGTGGCTCAAGCCATACCAAAACATATTTAAAATAGGGTTAAAAGGCCTCTGAAATAATTCTTTTTACGCACCATTCAAACAATTTTATGAATATTAAAAGTTTTGACCATCAATGGGCAAAGTCCAGCATAATTCAAATACCCTCTTGAGGCATTTTGGCAAATAAAGAAGTGCTAAGGGAGTTTACTAATATTCACCCAATTTTAACAATTGACAGGAGGGATAGTATGCCGTTCTGGCCGCGCTGATGAAAGATTGATGTTAATATATACATAATTGTCAAGTCAATCTAAGTATAGCGTAAGATATCTATTACATGGCGATGACTTTCATGGCGGCTTTGTCCTATGACTCGCAACTGCGTTATTTATTTTGTATCGATGATGTGGTATTTTTATGCCAAGGTAAATAAAATTTGCAGGTCTGGCCTTACCTCAAATATACTGGATGCGCTACTCGTATGTTGAAAATGGTATCAATGGTAGTTTGCTTTTCTCGTAAATGCATGCACACTTCATTATTTTCTCATAATATTTCGAAGCCTTTAAGTATCGATTGGGATGCTAGTAGTTTGAAGGCGCTCCAGTTGTGGCCACTTGATATAACATAAAACTTAGATTTCCCTTTCATAAACATAAACATCCAACTTTTTTTCAATGATACCTACTTAAAAAAGGGCGCAAAGTGAACTTAACTGTATGATTAGGGAGGCCCCATGGAAAATGTAGATTGATTGTCAGTCTAAATTTTTTGACAATTTTTGTTTGCTTGTGCTCTTTAATGGCCGATGAATATAACAATCAGATATAGAAAAAAGATTGGTATAGTCAAATATGCTTACCATCGTTTAAAATTTTTAAATCTGCAAATTTTTCCCATTCTAACCATATGAAAGCTATGTTCTTAAACACGCTTACAGGAGCCCTTTATATTACAGAGATAATGACGGATTGAAGAAACATTCCGCGTGTTATTATTGTTGCAGCTTAAATGCCTAACAACCATCTAGATTCTTAGAGATATCCGATAAGTAACCGATGAGATAGCATCGGCACATCTATAATTCGGTTGGCAGAATAAGTACGCATCATCATAGTCATTGCGCTTAGTGCGTCACTCGTCTCTTCCCTTTCTCGAAAGATTGTTGCTCAGGTTCTGTTTTGTTTTCATCAGATGATAACTTCCAAGTGACATAATGAATCCTGTACGATACATATCCTTGCCACCAACGTATGCTTAGAACATTCAAGACAAGTTAAGCGGCCAGATATCGCAGCACCAGATTATGGTTAGTTTGATATTTTAGTTTTCTTCCTCTGAGAATAACAAATATGCTATGAATCAATCACATTGGTCGCGTATCTGTACGTTTTCATATTAGCTTTACACCTCAATAACATAGTCAAAAAACAGAAGGGCTATACCAACATATTGATTAGTGAAACCTAATGGTGTATTTCAAAAATGCTACGTGGCACTCGTGATTTTTTTGGAGTCAAATCTGATCGTCGCAATATGTTGGCGGTAGCAATCGGCAAAAATCGTGGAAAATTCAGAACCCAAAAGCCGGGTATCGTAGAGTAGAAGATGTGAGACAAACACCCGTGACAGCTATGCTCGTACAGCTCGTAGACTGGGGCAGAAAAATATCATTGCTGCTGTGTCGCGGATGATCACCGTAGATTTTGAATTAACGGCTGAAGAGCCGTACCAACATCTCAACGTCGTCCCGTCGTGCCAATCAATTGAACCTCTCACCAGCTTCGTTTCATCGGTGATGAATAGTTATGGGCACGTAAGACTTGCATTTTCACGATGCTTTTTTTCTTATCAACTAACTATTGACTTTGGGTATTGGATTTTTTTGGTATGATATATGAGATGTAGTTATTACTTTTTTGGTATACAAAGTGTCGCATACAAGTTAGGAGGGCTCAAGATTAAAACGCCTCCTTGTTAAAACCAATATGGTCCAAAGCGCCGTGCGAAAGGGGCAGAAGGTTCGTCAAGAAATGTGGAACTAGCGAATATGTTTTGTTATCTACCTCGGATTATAGTATTATAAATGGAGTGATAAATTTAGAGATTAATCAAAAGTCATATTCAGTGATGTAGTGTCTACCAGTTATAAGCACAATCAAGTAAATATCAGAGAGTCAGTACGTCCAATACAAAGCATCGTGAAATGCCCAGGCATTTTGGCAGCGATATGAGGAATTCCAAGAGTTGAATTTGTTCGAAAAACACCAGATAGCACAAAACCACACACAAAAGGAAGTCGAACAAGTCTCGGCATTGGTGGCGGTTATTGGGTCTTGGAGAGACGGCACCATCGAATCACAGCGGAGCGAGAGCGAGCCACGAAACTTATTCTTGCGACAAAATGGAGCCGGCTAACGTTGCAGTGACTTCAAGTGAATGGTTTGCGGCTATGGCGTGAGATGTGATATACGAAAAGCTTTTTACTGGCCCGATATGGAGGGCTATAATTGCAGTTGTGAAACTAGTAATAGTGTCTAGTGCAGCAGGACTAGGATTAGCACACTTGCGCACACAGCCTAATCGAAAACAAAGGGTGAGGGCTCTTCAAAATATTGCATTGTCGATGATGCATTGACAGCCGTCGTAGCAAAGTCTTTTTTCTTGGGGAGGTTACTGCATATGAACAACAGAAAAAAGGGTTACCACGAGTCGATAAGCCGCAATCAATTCGAAAAGGGAAGCTATAAACGGTCTATCCTGGAGATATAAAATTCGGCATCACTTTAACGGCAAGAACCTAGCAAGACATTAATGGAGATGACCATGTCAAGCGATCATAACAGAATTAGAGAAAATTTGGACCATACGGAATGGAAAAAGTGAGTGCCACCACAGAACGGTTCGGGGCTCGAGCGGGCCCATTATATTGGCGATATTAAATAGGGTCCGAACATAAAGGTAATTTGAGTAATGACCGAATTATAGGTTGATGGAGATACGATGGCTTTACATATGGAAATAGAAATAGTAGAAATTTATCTAAATGAATGATTCCTAAATAATAAAAGTGTTGATGTATTATATTTCAAATAAATCAAACTAGCGGCCCTTATGAAATATCTAACACACGCAATATTTTTTGATGAATGTTAAATGTTAAACATATCTGTGGGATAGCAGAATTTAAGATATAGTTGAAGTTCTAGTTTACCTTGTACTATCACAAACAACACTTTCCATCGTAATTAAAAACGGCAATGATATTTCACTCTACAGTTCCCAGTTTATTTCCAGTGTTTTACTGTTTTATTTCATCTATTGAATAGAGCAAGTAGAGTTTTTAATTAGCCGTTTCTCAAAGTTTATTATATATTATCGGAAGATAACTCGTCTTCGTTTTCAAACTAATGTTTACGTGACAATGGTTACTAGCAATAGCGTTAATTTATAGCGCGACTAAGCATTGAAACAGAACAGCATAAACACACGTTGAAAATCTCTTTACAACGCCAAGAACATTCTTTGACAACCTCTTGAAGGAATCTACACGACCGTTAAGTATTCAGCTAGTGGAAAGCTAGGGCCACATCCAGCCGATTTAGAAGCATGGCTCTACTCAAAATAATAATATGCTCCGCCATTATGCTTACTGACCTACATAACAATAGAATGCAGATAGGACATACAAAAGGAACCAAATGAAGCGAGGGGAATGAAAACGAGATAAGAGCATAAAGGGGGGTGTTTTAGGGCATGAGAGAGAGATGAACTAAAACAATTTTTCGATATGTGAAAATTAATGCGAAACAAAAAGAACATGAAATGAAGAAGATCTTAGGGGAAAGTAGGCCTAGCAAAAATGTTGATATAGTTGGATTCGCAGAGCAAAAAGCTTGCACAAGAATTTTATCGTTACATAGAATTTCGATATTGAAATTTTAATAATTAACGACCATTTAAAATAAACTTAAATCTATAATGATTGGATAGTTCAAATTCGTAAGCACCGGCCTCTCTGCCGCTTAAGCCTATTCGTCCGAACAGTCGCAGGCAGAACTGTTCGGTAAGAGAGGCACCATATCGTCATATTCCAGATGTACAAGCTACTTTGCATCTCGTTTGAAGTTTAGAGCGGGCTGTCGTCTTAACACTGAACTACGGATAAACTAACTCCATACATCATTGATTCTTTGCTTAGATAGAGCTTTTATTGATGGAGAGCCTTCCAACTGATGTTTGCAGTTTATGAGACAGCAATCAGCATTTCTTTCGTTGCGGGTTATAAAATAGGCAGTAAACTAAATTCTTGTCTATGAAGCCCTTCAGGGATTACAGCACGATCGTAATTCTCGCCTTCATTATGTTGCCAATGACCATTTTTTAATTTGTTGCGAGCACTTTGATATAGGTGAGCTTCACGACAGAAATTGTTTAGGTAAATGTCATTTCTGGTTTAGTTCGCATGGCAGAAAGGCTCATTAGGTTATAAGCTGCGAAATATTACTAGATCTCGCAGGCCACACCAAGCTTCAAACTCAGTTCGCGATAAGTTGGGGTAAAAATGTGGTTACATATTATATTGTAGACTTGACTTATTTATTGCTTTGCATCTTTTGTATTTAATTAGAAAACCATGAACATCACCTCTCAATGAGGTTTGAATGGTGTGGTAGTGAAGTATAGGAAATGTTTGTCTCCTAATTATTGATTTGTTAATTCACTTCTCTTCAGTTTCTGATCAAAAATTGTCCGTCGCAGCAAGAAGAGCAACGTATCATAAATATGCTCGGCGCTATACTGACGCGAAATCCGAGGCTATCTCGCACGCAAAGCTGGCAAATATCGCTAAAAAGTCTTCTTCGCCATTACAAACCGTTACAAATGTAATTGTATAGAATGTGTCTTGGGGAGAACGTTTGTGCGACAAGCCAGGAAGTCCTGGATCGGATGGATCATCGTTAAATGGGTTGAAAATCGATCGGATTAGGTGCTTATCTTCAAGCGAAATATCGCTAAACCTTCTCTTGCGACTTCCAAAGATCCTGCCGCAAAAATAAAGCTTCATTGCATTTCGGCCACAAACATAACGTACGCCGACTTCACTACAAGAAGAGTATGGTGACCCAAAAATTGCGATCATAAATCAAAAATAGCGATACGTCCAAAGCGCAAATCCTGGAGGCTGTAGCGCGCGAGCCGGATGCGACGAGTTTGACTGCGTGGTAATGGACGCGCCACGAAAATCTGACGTCAACAAGCCGGCAGCTCAAGCAGCTTCCGGGAGCCATCGTCGGCAGTGTTTAACGGCAAAAGGAAGGGAAAGGTATGGCAGATATTTTTCAGAGCACATAAAAGCTGCAAAGTCGCAAAGAAACTATCTGCGCGTTCCGCCGAGAGCGCATAAAGTACCTGCGTTGCTGAAAAGGGCAGCATTTTCATCGGAGCTTCCGGGAACTGCAAACGCCCCCAAGAAATTTACCCGTGACAGGAAGTGTTTGACATAACGCTCGGCTGCGCTTTCCTGAAGAAACACTAGTGTTCGCGTAACTGTTTCGGGCCGCGTTTGGGCTTTTGCGGTGGCCATTCCGAAAAAAAAGGTGGCTCGCCAAGGACTCAAGAAACAGGGTGGTTCCCCAGGAGAGAAGCCTACCCACACGCCGCGGAAAGCTTCTCGCCCAATTGAAGAAATACCAC
>PGFW01000570.1:0-11382 GCA_003123925.1 Haematobia irritans
TTTTAAAGACGTTTTTACTTGAAAGATAGCATAATTTCAAGTGGAAGTTGAGTCCGAATTTGGAAAGTAAAGTTGTCGTCAACACGTTTTTAAAGGACTTTGACAGCATATGACGAAAAAAACAAAAAATTAAAATTTGCTTCCTAGAATCAAAAACATAAAAACCAAATTTAAAAGCGAATTTTCTCTTAAAAGTATACTTACTTGAATTGTCCGCTTCTTAGGCTCGGAATCAATGCGAAAATCATTAAAGTAAAGACAAAATCTTTGGAACCGGGTATGGTTTTCTTTCAGTGTAGATTTAAAATTAAGCCGTTATTTCATCATATTCTTGCACGCTCACACGAGATATTTAAACCCTTTTTTCGGGAGGCTCATTTCGCTTTTATGGGAATGCATAAACTAAATTAGTTGTTCATTTAACCTCATACTAAAATAATATATTAATTTATATTATAATATTTTATATTCTATTCACTATTGTAAAGTTTACAATCAATGTTAAAGATGTACTTTATTGTATTATTGGATAAGGAGTGATGTGCAAATTTCTGATAATTCTACACCTCTGCTTTGAGCCGAATATTTCCGTTCTTGAGTCAAAATTTAATCGTCATATTTATAGTACATTTTAGTTAATGGCAATTCTATTTTTCTCCTTAATGGATATTTTATTGAAGTTATTTAACCCTTAAATGCGCACTGTATCTTTTAAGATNAAAATTTTTAACTGGTCGCCAATGATATCACCACATATGTATATAAGAAAAATTCTCTTCGGATCGATGCATTTGTTTATCATACGCCACAAAAATAAGATCGTATCTAGAGAATGTTAAGGTTGGTAATACAATAATACTTCTCAAGTGTTGTTAATAAAAAATAAATCGAACAATATACTATTTGCCAATTTAAATCGCGATTCATATTTGGTTGATATATCGAGTGCAGTGGGAAACTTCTTAGCCTAGCACAAAAAGCGCGATATAAACAGAAAAAGTTAAGTGTTTTGAAACTTTCCCATCCTCGTTAATGAACACAATGTTAAATTTTGTTTCGATCTGGCAAACTCCTTCATATAAGAAACAGGTGTTAAAAAAGCGCATCCGCAATTTTTTTACAATGGAAAAAAATTAGAAATGCGTGCGTCATTAAATATTTTTACATAAAAAAGGTTTATCGGACAAAATTCATAATGATATAGTGAATGTGTTAGGTGAAAGTGCTCCTTCATATGCAACAGTAAAAAATTGGGTTGCTGAATTTAAACGTGGTAGCATTGAAGATAACCCACATACTGGGCGTCCAAAAACAGCAACAACGACAGAAATTGTAGCAAAAGTACATGATATGGTTTAAATGATCGCGAATAAACGTGCGTGAAATTGCTAATATCATGGGCATCTCAAATGATCTCGAGTCATTAATTTTGCATGAAGAACTACAGATGAAAAAGCTTTCTGCAAGATGGTGCCGCATTTGTAACAGTCGATCAAAAAAACCGGCATAAGAATGAACATTTCTCTAAGCTTTGTTTGTTTTCAGGAGATTATATTAAAAATAAAAAATATTTTTGAAAATCTAAATATTCTCTTTCATTGATAGGCTCGTATATATTAGTTACAATTTTCCTATATTTACACTTCGGACATCCCCCTCACACATATGTTAGAAGGAATGTGATCACCCCAAACATGTTTCAAGAGTAAAATGTTATTTTCGGACGGTGAACATGGAAACAAGTTTTGTCGCAAACCATGTTTAATTTTCTCGAAGAAACCGTATATTCAAGTACCGTATTTCAAATGTAATAAAAATAAAGGATCGACCTTGTATTTCGAATTAAAAAAGTCAATTCTGACAACTCAAAGTCAATTTTGACAAACTAAATTCATTAATCTTTCCAAAAACGTTTGTTTTAAATTTGTAGACTACCGATCATACATTAGCATGGTACTATTTCGTCTTTCAACATTGATAGCTAAGAGTTTTCGAACGCCCTCGTATCAGCTGTCAGAAAGTATTGCTTGTCCATCTGCTTTCTCATACACTTGTGTAAATCGGAACACAATCCAAATATGATCGCGATGTATAAATTGGCAAATAGTGTATGATTGTTCGGTATTATTTTTTATTAACAACACTTGAAAATATTATTGTATTACAACCTAACTATCTCGGTAGATACATCTGTATTTTTGTTGTGCGTATGGCATAAACAATGACTATCGATTCCAAGAGAATTTTTCTTACTATACATATGTGGTGAATATCATATGGCGACCAGTTAAAAATTTTGTACATTTATTGTCCATGCAGAACATTAGTTGAACATTTTTATTTCATTCAGTTCAAAGTTTTTCAAAAGCAGTTCAAAATTAACGCCTTTAATGCACAAAGAAATATCTTTATTCCCTCTGAAAAAATAATGTAAATATGCAAATGTAAAATCAAACATAGCAATTTTATTTTTTTGCTCAAAATAGTGGTTGTATATTAAAGATACACATGCGCATTGTTTTAATTTACAAATAGAACAATAGCAGATATTTGCTATACTACACCAGATTTTTTTTTACCAACATTACTTTTGATCTCTGTAAATATTATTTATTCTTCCAATTTGTAGATTGTTTTGACTTTGATTTTCAAATTTGTTCTCCAGATTACACAGAAATGCTATAGAATTTCCGGAAACCTATTTTTTTAAAAACACGCGTAATGATTTTTTTAAAATACAACAAACTTTGTTCGCGTATGCATTCGCTCAAAATATTTTAAAGACCCATCTATCTAAGATACAGTGCGCAGTTTAAGGTTAAATAACTTCAATAAAATATCCATTAAAGAGAAAAATAGAATTGCCTATTAAAACTAAAATATACTATAAATATGACGATTAAATTTGACTCAAGAACGGAAATATTCGGACTCAAAGCGAGGTGTAGAATTCATCGAGAAATTGTGCCACATCAACTCTTATCCAATAATATCAATAAAGTACAATCTTTAACAATGATTGTAACTTTACAAATAGTGAATAAGAATATAAAATAGTTATAATATAAATTAATATATTATTTTAGTAATGAGGTTAAATGAAACAACTAAATTGGTTTTATGCATTTCATAAAAGCGAAATGAGTCCTCCCGAAAAAAAGGGTTTTAATATTCTCGTCGGTGAGCGTGCATAGATATATGATGAAGTAACGGCTTAATTTAAAATCTACACTGAGAAAACCATGACCCGGTTTCCAAAAGATTTTGTCTTTACTCTCTAATGAATTATCGCATTGATTCCGAGCCTAAGAAGCGGACTAATTCAAGTAAGTATGACTTTTAAGAGAAAATTCTCTTTTTAAATTTGGTTTTTTGTGTTTTTGATTCTAGGAGCAAATTTTAATTTTTTTGTTTTTTTCGTCATATAAGCTGTCAGGTCCTTTCAAATAACGTGTTGTACGACAACTTTACTGGTGTCCTATTCCAATTGAACAGTTTTTTGCTTTGTAGTCAAGATGCAAAAAGCAACAAAATTTAAAAGACTAATTCAGTGTTTGAATGTCTGCTCAAAAATGGAGCTGAAAAAACATAAAAAAAAACCCTCATTTAATTTGAGTGCCAGAGCGCACCGTGTAAGCGCGGCACTTTTTTAAAAAAGAGTGGGCCGACGGCTCCGCTCAACGAAGTGCAATGAAATGAGCAGCTCGTAAAACCTGTTGACTAATAAAATGAGGGTTTTGAATTTTTATATACATAACTGAGATGCCATATTGTAAATTTTTAACATTTTGCTAAGGAAACAATTAGGAAATAAAAATATTCCAATATGTGTGGATAACAAAAAATAGAAAGTATGTGAAAAAATTTAACAAAAATTCAGAATTAACCCCCATATTCATTACTATACATACAAATATCCTTCGATAAACTGTCAGTAAAATTATTGTGTATTGAGCCAAACTCTGCAACGAAATACACAAGCGAATACTTCAACACACCCACACAAATTCGAGTAGTAACTTCAGTGTCCAATTTCTCAAACGAGTGAAAATAGAAACTTGCAATTGTGAACCGAAACAAATAGAACCGTCAGTAAAGCAATGTTTTGAAAGTATTCGAATGTAATTCGGAATTCCAATCCATTCGTTTTACAATTCCATTTCTGTGTAGATGAAGTTATTTCGTTTTCTCAAACTATAAGAGTATTCTACCACACACATCATCCTAAATTTTTGTTTATTGTTGGCACGATACAATAAAAAGCAGCAAACGCGCTCACAGCCTGCATTCATTGACTTCTGCCCAGTGCTGCCGCTAGTGAAAAATTGAGTGATAGTAGAGATCTTTGGAAAAAGTGGAGTAGATTTGGAAAAAAGTGGAGTAGATTGAATTAAAATTGAAGTAGCATACATTTTTGAAAACAAAACCAATAAAAATTCATTTTACAATAGCCTCCACTTAGAGGTCGCACAATTATTCCGTTGTAAAATCAGAGTACACGTGTACTTGCTAACATGAAGTAATCTATTTGAGAGAGTCGCAAAACTATTGTAACATTTTGATGAACACCAAAAAGCCACGAGTAACTCTTGTTGCTACTCTGATGTCTTCACTACCGAACAAACACATATTCCTCTTTCTCTCTTATTGAAGTGTTACTCAGAGTGATCACGTTCACGTCGAGTAAATGTTGAGAAAACAAAACTTCATATGAGTACTCCATGTACCACTGGGCAGTTTCAAAATATAAAAAACAGACTTACTCCAATAATATATGTTTTTGGTTTGGTTATAAAGAACGGCGAAATCGTTAATTAAGTGTTTTACATACATAAAATATGAAATAATGTGATATACATACATATTCTATGATTAATAAATAATGGAAAGTTTTGCTTCGCATATAACTGAGAAATACTTTGTCCACGTGAAGTGAAGAGAAATCCATGTTGTACTTTTTCTCAAGTACTTTAAATTTTTTATTGTTCCTTTTTTTCGGAACACATATTTTTCGATAAGTAACTTGGTGGTATTTTGACAAGCAAGTGTTAATCTCACTTCACTACTTGCGCTCCTGAGAGAAAGACAGCTGTAAGTACATATTCCGACAACGAATTGCATACATGTAGGTGGAAAAGTTATTCGAATGCACGACCTCTACCCTCCACCATAGATGGGGGTATAATTAAACCTTTGTCAGTTCCCGTTTGTAACACATAAAGAAATATTGTTCTAAGACCCCATAAAAGTATATATATTCTGGGTCGTGGTGAAATTCTAACTTCCGGCAGTAACTTCCGAACGTAAGTAAGCTATCGACTTCAAACAACAAGTAGTTGTTATTGATTAGTCGGATGGTATTGCAAATGGGGCCCCATATCGGTGCACTTTACGTAATAGGCCCCCATATACAACGGAGCCCCCCAATTTGGCTTGGCGGGACTCCTAAGGGAAAGGCAAAATTTCATCGCCGATCCAGCTGAAATTTGGTAACATGGTTTCAGCATATGATCTCTAAACAACATCTTTTTTACATGCCAAAAATTGATACCACATCGGTACAATAATTATATATGCCCCTTATAAACTGATCCCCCGATTTGGCTTGCGGAGCCTCTAAGAGGAACAAATTTATCCGATCTCCGGCTGAAATTTGTGTACATACGTAAGTATTTGGTATCTAACAACATAAATATTGGTCGCATATCGGTTAATAATTCAATTGATTAAAACCAGCTATGTTCATCGTAAAATTAAAGAAAACATTTTTAAGGTAATGATGGGGAAAATTTAAAAATTTGAGGGCAGAACAAAAAGTGAAGCAGATTTTTGGAAGAAGGAGTGACGAAGTAAATTTTGTGAAAATGAAGCAAAATACTTCGTTTGAAGTAGTAGCGGCAGCACTGCTTCTGCCAATCAACTGATCGACGATTGTGTTTGTCTTTTGTTTGATAGTTACTTCGTGTCTCATAACGAAGTTTCGTCGTTGCTGAAAAGCAAGAGTATTCTATCTTCACTAAATAATGTTTTTGATTTACTCGTATCGGGACATTACTTCAAAACCAAAATATTGAAAAGAACTGAAAACGATTTCCTTTTGAATGCGATGGCTCTGCAAGTCTTGACACTGCTTAATCGCTTTACAGTGGTTTTTGTTTTATTCATTATCAAAAGTATTCGTGGTGTAAATTGCCTTCAACTAGAACATCGATTACCTCGAAATAGGCTGTACAGGCCCTTTGATATGAAGCATAAATGTAGAGCGTTCCCAGGAAGTGGTAATCTAAGACCCAATGAGAACTCACAACGTGATTGCCCGTCTCATTATTCATTTCTTCATCAACTTAAAAAAAATAAATATACACATATGGCATCACCAAATTTCAATTTGTGTCACACTACTACTACATATTTTTTTGTGTCACATATGAACAGAGCTGTGTGACAATTAGTTTTTCGTTTAAATTTTGCTCAGAAAAATTGCCTAAATTTTTCAGTGCCTCACTTTATTCATAGGTCTCCGAGAGCAAGAGCTAAAAAACTGAACAGCCCTTTTTTAAAAAAGTGCTGAGCCGGAGCTTCGGAACCATTTCGAACACTGAGACAATTCCATAAATTTTAAAGCATTTTATGATTATTAAGAAAGTCAGAGTGGACCTTAGGCCCAAAAAATTATTAAGACAAACGACTTCTGAATTGAAAAATTATTGAATTCTTGCAAGGAAAAAAATAAACATTTATATTAGAAATAAAACATATTTTATGCTAAGCAAAATACCCATTTGTAATTATAAAGACAATGAAATCTTTGCCTCAACAAACAATATTTTTTCAAGTGTAAATTCCTGTGAGATTATTTTTACTCTCAATTATTCCAATGAGTCATTTAGTGCTTTTTGACTCCAAAAAAGCACCAAATTACCTTTTTATTAGTGCCTTAGTAATTCACTTTGTGATTTTGGTGGCGTTTTAATTGAAGAGCATCTTCTCATACAAAAATTAGAATTAGACTGTCAAAGCATAAGAAACATCAACTATATGTGCCATATATAGAATTTATTGATATGAAGGTGATATTGATTTCTTCTTTAATCCATAATTGTTCATTAAGCGTATTCTTTTGGTAAAGTTTAGCAAACGAGTGCAGAATTTCTTGAACAAAGCTGTCAATTAAAAACGTTGTATAAATTTCGGCGCTCAAATGAAATTGAAATAAGCGCTTCATAATTGAAATAAGAAATAGACCTCCTCCAAATATTAATATTCCAAAATTTAGTGTCGAAAAATGATTTTTTCCTCCTGGAAAAAACACATTATTGAAATTTGAAAGATCATTACTGCTGAAAATGTAATTGAATGAAAGTAAAATAAACATTAACAATTATTATAAGCTGTACGCCTTAGATAGAGTTCAATAGACTCCATAAAATTAAAAGGGTTCAAATCAAATCTATATCCAAAAGTTGTATAAATACATTTAGAAAGTTTTTGTTTTTTTTTTCTTTTTGGTAGTACATGTAATTTTAGCTGCTGAGTACTTTTTGTGGTGGGAACTGGTTAGAATTTCCCAGCAAAAAAATTTGGAAGTCACAACCTTTAAAAGCACTTTCCGAAGATGCACTCCAAAGATGTCTTTATTTTAACTACATACCACACGGATGAAAAGACTGTTCATAATGTTTGGGCGTACAAATATATGTGTTGGAACTCAATTTTTTAACATAATATTTAAGTGGCAAGCAATACCAATGTTTCAAATAAAACTAGCATAAGAGTTTGGGACATATATGTTGATTATGTGTAAACATAATTATGTATGTAAATAATAACATACTTGGATCAAAAACATATATTAAATTAGAAGATAACTTATACAATTATATGTTTTTAAGAAAGAGACCTCATCTAGAGAGTAGCTGCAAGTAAAAGAATGGAAGTAACCAATGCGCGCTTAACAAAAAATATATATAACAAAGAAAATTCAATTAAAATTTAGTTCTACGAGTGTATGCTAAGGTGAAATATAATATTTTGAACAATAACAAACAATATTTTGTTTGGACCAAGTCCGGAAAATATGTGTTTTGGGGGTATATGGTTTACTACGAAGCGATTTTTTAGGGCGCAAGGAAGTTCTTTTTAAATTGCAATTTTTTATAACTCGATTTTGTCTTATTTTTAATGGTAATTTAAACTTTTTTAAAGATTACTAAATTTCGTCATTCTTATGAAAATTAGTACATAATTTCTTTAAATTTGTAAAATTTTACTACAAAATGGGCGCTATCTAAACTTCGTGTGCAACTAAAGGCATCTTGGCAATTTTGAACTCACAATTTTTTTTCCTTCAAACTACAAAAATTTCTTTTTAGCAAGTGAACAAAAATAGTTTAATTAAATCCTGAATTTGTCGGAAAAAATTTAGACTATGATTTTGTGATATCGGCGTGATGTTCAGCGTTTGTAAATACTGTTTGGGTTAAAATTTTCTATCAAATGAATCTAAAGTTTCGTAAAAATAAACCAATATTTCTTCCTGGTGTGTTCACTGGCTTTTTCAGTGTATGGAGCCTTTTCGAAAACAGAAACCGATTAAAAACTAAAATCGACACAGGGTCTAATAATCAGCGTTGCCCGCTTAAACTTTTTGAAAAGAGCCAAATTAAAAAAAGTTAAATTTGTGCAAGAAAAACGAATTAAAAGTACAAACGAGAAACAAAAAATAAAAATAGGAAAACACAAGAATACATTCTGGGCATTCATTAAGTTGGTTTTATTTTTTCATAAGCAAGCTCCGCACATCAATTTGTAATAAATTAGATAATAGAAATAAAAGTGTAACAAAAAAATACTGATAAAAATAAAAAAGTGGAAATGGGTAATTTTTTTCATTTTATCCAAATACACTGAAAAAAACAGTGAACGCCACCACAAAGATAAACTTTTCGAATTAATTTTAGAAAATTGAACTTTTTTTAGAAGAATTTTAACCAAAAGCGGTAACTTACAAGCGCTGGCATCACTCCGATATGGCAAAAATAAGTAAATATTTTTCGAACAAATTCAAAGAAAATTTTTAGACATTAACTAAATTTTTCAGTAGTTAAAGAAAATTTTGTAGTTTTAAAAGAGAATCTTGGAGTTCAAAATGCAAGGAATGTCCTTTAGTGACATACGAAGATCACGATGGACACATTTTTGAGTAAAATTTAACAAAAGATTAAAGGAAATAATGAAGCTATTTTGTAGAAATACGAAATTAGGAAATCTTTAATGCTTTAATTGTGTGTATAACCTTTCCGTTTTTTAGTTCATTAACTAACAATACGCAAAAAATTATTTGACTAAAAAATAAACTTTTCCAAACAATAATGATTCTATTGAACTAATATAGAAGTTAAAAATGGCTTTAGTGCAGAATAGAGAGTTCAGCTTTTTTTGAGTGTCAAGCTTCCAAAGGCACAACGTTCTAAAGAATGGAAAGGAACCAGAAAATCGAGTACTTTCCGTCCTAATGGCAACCAGCAAATAAAACGTGAAAATTTTCTTTTTGGATCCGGAAAGTGGTGCAAAATTCGACACCAGAAGCGATGAATTTAACATGGGCTTGTCAATAGGACGGTATTTGTCCAACCATTTCAAAGAGCCGTTGGCACTGTAATATTTGCATCACTTCTTATAGGCGTGCTGTGCGAAATCCAGTGTTGTGGATGTGAATTAAGAAATTTGTGTGATATTGTTGACAAATAAATGAATTTTATAAATTTTTATGATTTTTAAAGGCATTATGACGCTTGTCTGGAAGAATTTTGGTCATCGAAATGGTTTTTGTGCTTCTCAACAGCTGGTTTACGTTAGGAAACTTTTTAAAGATTTAGAAAGATTTCGTTGTAGTTGTCCATGGTTGCTAAACTAATTTCCAACATTACAAAATATTTTGTTCACATTTTTTCGATTGGGCCTTCAACTTAGTTTAGCTTTTAATTGGGAAAAACTAGTACAGAAAAATAAAAAAGAGCCAAATTTGGAGCTAAAACAAACAAGCCAGAAGGTCAAAAGAAGAGCACATGTTGTGTTAGAAACAAATTTGATTGTCCAAGTGCAATTGGTTGTAGTATCAGTTTTGATTAAAATGTCATCATACTTTAAACCGTAAGTTTTTGATTAATTTCAGGTGTGTATGCCTTAAGTTTTTATTCATAACTAGTCAAAACTTAAAGAATGAACCATAAAAAGACCAAAAAATGAAATAGAGCTCAAGTTGCTCTTCAGAGTCAGTAACCGGCAACGCTGTTTTGCACACACGACCTGATACATACAACTGTTAGAAAAGTGATGTTTTTCATATGTTCCGAATAATAAACAAATTTGTGTCCGGGCACGAATTTTTAAACACAGTATAATTTAAGTAATGTGTTCGTAAACTAACATCCTACATGTTTGGGACAAAAATAAAATTTGGTTTTAATATGTTAGAATATAATAGTTTAGGGCCATGAATGTTTCATAAAAATAATAATGTGTGAATGTAAACAATATATAAAATTTAACAAATTTTGAAGTAAACATATATATGTTGTGATATTTTTATCAGAGAGCGACCAGTAAAGATTATAGAGGGGCAATGAAAATAGAGATGGAAACCGGGAGGTAGTTGTTGACAGAAAATGATATCAAACATCAAAGATAATAAAAGAGGAAGATGGGAGATTGGCGTTGCGTCATACCAAAATGTTGCATTTACCCAAGATTAGTTTAAATACTATGTTTGTAACCTTTTAGTTGTTTAGATGTTTTATTTTTTAAAATGAAAAATTAAATTTTCTTAATGAAACAATGATAAATTTTAGGCAAACAACAAAAAAAATTAAAATTTTCCCCTTTATGGATAATTTATTTCGTGGCTCTTAATTCTTTTTATGTGCATTGTTAATGCTGAATGCAATACTTGTGTGTATACGCGTTTGGTTAGAGTATTAAACTAAATGTGGTAAAGGGTTGTGATGTGCTCAGTAGCTCAATCTCACCATCTTCCTCTTTTAATAAGTACTTTGATCAACATAAACAGCGAGAGAATCAAAAAGAGATGCAAATTTCTTGTGAAACCGCCTTGTATGTTTGTTTCGGAAAACTCTTTTTATGATAAGGTCAAAAATTTGATATGCTTTAATAGTCTAAATATTATTTAATTTGAATATTAGAAATGAGTATTCGGAGTAAAGAGGATAGACAATCGTTAACCAAGAAATAGACCATTTGAAAAAAAAAACAGGCATTTGTTTTCCGCCTTGAGAGCAGCAATGTGTGGACATGCTGTTTTGTTTTATCAATTTTGGCATTAATGGGCCCGTTTGTAGTTACTTGTACTTGCTAAATATTGGC
>PGFW01000573.1:28196-42308 GCA_003123925.1 Haematobia irritans
GGTAGATGGGCTGTTTCCCTTTTCAACCACAAGGTTTTTGTTTTTAATTGTTCTGCCATTCAAATCGTTGGAGGTATATTCTCTCAACATTACCATTCCAACAAATCGGGAAAGAGTAAAAAGTACTTAAAATTGGACCATTTATTAACATCTTGTTAAAGTGTTGGACGACGCCAGGGCATGCCTTCCAAACAATATTCCGGAAAATGAAGCACCCTTTGCGTTTGCCGAGGTCAATTCATGCTAAAAGTTTACAGTATTTACTTTAAAATAAGTCTGCCTGTTGGAAAAATCATTAAAATTACGTGTACCAATTCCCATTATTCATCGACAATCCTCTACTTTCAAAAATCGGGCAAAAAGAGAACGCCGCCGTTGCGTCAACCGTCCAGACGGCCAAATCTTTTATGCTCGATTTAGTTTGAAAAATTTTGCATAGGGAGTAGAACATCTGCCGTTAAACTATGCGGTCGCCAATTGCTTGAAATCGGTTTTCAGATTTTGGATATATCTCCACATAAATAAAAGCCTTTTCGCCCCGATTTACACTCATTATGACAACAGAGCGCTCCAATTTTTAACTCCGATTAGTTTGACAACCTTGCACAGGGAGCCTAGATTAGAATGTGCATTGTAGCCTCTATGCGTGCAAATTTGGTTGAAATG
This sequence comes from Haematobia irritans, assembly GCA_003123925.1. Lineage (NCBI taxonomy): Eukaryota > Metazoa > Arthropoda > Insecta > Diptera > Muscidae > Haematobia > Haematobia irritans. Next base: position 28,863 of record PGFW01000573.1, read on the forward strand.
GGTTAGATTTAGATTATAGCTCCATATATTATGTTTTTTCTGAATCTTCGACAAAAAATGGTCAACCAATACCAACATTTTTCTTGGTAAAATCCCCACTGCTTAGCGAAAAAGTTGTAATATGACTCTAATTTCCTAAAACTTCTAATACATATATACTTCGGCCCGATAAACTCATAAATGAACTTTTTTCGAAAGTTTCCCTTAAAATTGCTTCTAGATTTAAACGGTTTCCCATAGTTATACCCTTCACCACTACTGTGGGTACAGGTATAATAAGTTTGTGCATTTTTATTTAACGCCAAGAAGGAGTAATCATAGACCAACTTTCTAGTTATTACGGATCGCTTAGAATTAAATTCTCTGAGTCGCATTAGCGATGTCCGTCTGTCTGCTCCGTCCGTCTTGTCTGTCTGTCTGTTGGATTTATTTTTTGTGCTCAAAGTACAGCTCGCAGTTTTAGTCCGATTTGTCGCTTAAAATTTGGATATAGCAGGTCTTGTTTCGGCTCAAAAGACGATCTCCTATTGATTTTGGAAAAAACGAATTTCAGAGTGCTATTAGATATAGCTTCCTTATATTCCTCCATTCAATATTTCTGATCTCTATTCTGAAGTCAAAAATATGGCTGCAATGATAATATCAATATTCCGATCTTCCTTCAATTATTTCTTAAAACTTGTACATTCCGAATTATATTTTATGTCATGGTCTACGGAAAACTATTGCTCTAACTAATACCACGAACACAAATCCTCACGTATTAGATATATAGATACAGCAACTACCGTCTATATAGCTTCTCGACCACGATTTACACTCATTTTGCCCAAAGGAGGCCAATTTCTAACTCCGATTTGGTTGAATATTTTGCACAGGAGGTCTAGAATTCAGCATATGTAACTATGCGCTGCAAATTTGAGTTGAAATCGGTTCAGATTTGTGATATATCTCCCATATATATAGCTTTTCGCCATTCATTACACTCATAATGACCACAAGGCAATCGAATTTATTAACTCCGATTTTAGTGTTTGAAATTTTGCACAGGAGAGAATAAGCATTGAAACTATGCGCTGCCCTTTGAAATTTCACCTGATGGGATTCGGTTCAGTATTTAAGATATAGCTTTCCATATATAGCTTTCGCCCGATTTACACTCATTGCCCAAAAGGGCCAAATTTTTCTACTCCGACTTGGTATGAAATTTTGCCACGGAGAAGGAAAAACAATGAATATAAATATAAAAGCATTCAAACGTTAAACTATGCGTGCCAAATTTGGTTGAAATCGGTTTTCAGATTTGGGATATATCTCCCCAATATATAGCTTTCGCCCGATTTACATCAATATGACCACAGAGGCAATTTTCAAACTATGCGTGCCAAATTTGCGTCTGGAATATCGTGCTTCACAGATTTGGATACCATCTTCGCCATATTATAGCTTTCGCCCAACCCGATTTACACTGTACTAATATGACCACAGAGGGCCATTTTTTTGTCCGATTTAGTTGATAAGTTTGCATCCAGGAGAAGTCAGAAATTTAGCATATTGTTAGTCTATGCCGTTGCCAAATTTCGTTGAAGTATCGGTGTTCAGATTTTTAGACAACTGGATAATCATGCATCCCATATTATAGCTTATTCGAACCCGATTTAATCATCTCCTATCATGGCCAACAGAGGCCATATTTTAACTCGATTTAGTTGAAATTATTTGCACAGACGAGCTATCAAGTTAGCATTGTTGAGCTTATGCGTTGCCAAATTTCGTACAGGTTGTAAATCGGTCTCAGATTCTATCGATATAGCTTCCCATAATATACTGTTTTTCTCATTTCGACACAAAACGAATAGGGTCAAAACCATTACCAACAATTTCCTTGTAAGAAACTGCGCCACCTGCATCTACGCTTCGACAAAAAGCATGTAAAATGACTTCGTAATTGTCTCATAAACTTCTAAATATACATAGCTATATACCGAGCCGACTAATCCATAAATAAAACTTTTGCACAGTTTCTAAAATTTTGCTTCAGATTTAAATGTTTCCCATATTTATACCTTCACCACTACTGTGAATACAGGTATAATAAGTTTGTGCATTCTGTATGTAACGAGCCAAGAAGTAGTCAATCACTAGACACAACCTTTTTAGTATACGGATCGGTTTAAATTTAATAATTTCGAGATCGATTATGCCGGATGTCCGTCTGTCTGTCTGTCTGTCCGTCTGTCTGTCTGTTGATGTTATGTTTCGTGTGCAAAAAGCTCGCCAAACAGTCTCGACAGGTAAATTTGTATCAGGTCCGAGTTGCTCTTACCGTTAAAATTAGTATAGGCGTCCTGTATCGCTCAAGACGACTTTCATATAGATGAAAGAAAAAATTCGGTTCTAGATTTAGATATATGCTGCATATATATTTTTCACACGCCGAATCTCGGACTGTCATATTGGCGTGCATTCTTAATATCAGCCATACTGCGATCTTCCCTAACTAAATTCCGCTTTATCGTTCGAATTATTTATGAGTCTCCGAAAAACTATGCAAAAATATGCAGCAAAATCGCGTTCAGATTTAGAATTATAGCTCCCATATATAGCTTTCGCAACACGATTTATCACACTCATATTGCCACAGAGGCCACATTTTCTTGCTCGATTTAGATGACAATCTTGTCCTATTATGGGAGTTAGGAATTAGCGTTCGCTAAGCTATAATGATCTGCAGCAATATTGTGCTTTGAAATCGGTCAGATTTTGGCATATATTTCTCCCATTTAAATGCTCTTCGTCCACCGACTCTTACACTCATATGACAAAACAACAGATCGCCAATTTTTAACTCCGATTTAGTTTGAACTTTTGCACAGGGAGGATAGACTATTGAGCATTTGTAGCTATGCGTGCCAAATTTCTCGTTGCAATCGGTTCAGATTTTAGATATAGCTCTCCCATATATTATGTTTTTTCTGATTTTCGACAAAAATGGTCAAATACCAACTATTCTTCTTGATAAAAATCGTCCACTTGCTCTATGTGCGTAAAGTTAGTGTATAAAACTGGCCATTTCACTCAATTCTCCTACATCTTATAGCACCCTAAACTCTAAGATACATACTTTATCAGCCATAAATCTATAAATAATTTGTTCGAGAGTCTTATAAATATCCTTTCCAGCTTTATACGTTATCATACGTTTGGTTTTCTACATGTTCAAACCCTAGCTGCATTAGCGGACTTAAATATTTGATTGTCTATACGGATGTGTAGAAGTCTATCTAAAATGTCTTATCCAGATCGAAAGTGATATTTAAATGGTAATGTATGGACAAAACCTTATTATAGCCTCCAACACATTTGACGGATGTGATTATGGTATCGAAAATTTAGACTCTACAAAGTGAGTGCTAGGGTAAAATATAGTCGGCCGTCCGCAACCACTTTAGACTTTTCCTTTACTGTTTTCTTTACTAAGCATTGTGGTCCACCCTACGTGCATTAGCCGACTTAAATTTTAAGTCTATAGATTTTGTAGAGTCTATCAAATTCTGTCCAGAGATCGAGTGATATTTAAATGTATGTGAATTTGGGACAAACCTTTATATATAGCCCCCAAACACATTTGACGGATGTCGATATGGCGTATCGAAAATTTAGATCTTACATAAGTGGTGGCAGGGGTATAATCATTTTATCGGCCCCGCCCGACTTTAGACTTTCCTTACTGGTTTTTTTTAACTTATTAATTATTATTTAATTTTTATTAATTATTAAAAGAAGTACAGTTTTATACTCTCATATTTCTACCACTAATATCCCACGTACTGTAAGATTTAAAATCTTGATGTTTGTGCAAATAAAAATATAAAATCAATGTCAAACATAAAATACAATACTATAACTGCTGGGATTAAAGCCCTCATTACAATAACGAATAACAACACAAATTAACGGATACCGTAGCTAATATAGAATACAGTGCATTATGGCGATCAAAACTAATGGGGGTTTCTGAAAAAAAAAATATTATTTTGAATTACAGAGAGTACACTTTTAAAATGCTGACGGTAAGCTTTAAAATATGTTATCACTTTAACGGATAGGAAAGAAGAATTCATATTAGAATTCGGCAATAAATATCAACAGCACAAATATAAATATAACATTACTTTGTATACTTATTTTCGTGCCAAACACATATGGTAAATAGTGGATACAATAACACATCATTGTCTTAAATACTAGTAAATATCATATGATTGTAATTAATAATTAAGCACCATGAAACATAAACATCTCATCAAGTTCGCAGTGCTAGACATATAATTATAATGCTATCAACCTATATAAAGTCTTATGTGAGTCTTCGGCATATGCTGAAAAGCATTCTTAGGTATAACATTCAGTTTAGCCGTTAAATTTTCCACTAAGTTAAAACTTAAATCAGTAAAAAAAAGTTCATAAAATTATATATAATTTTGTTGCTAGATTTCATTATAACTTGATGGGGATATGGGTGGACGGATTTTAGCGACTAAACGTCCCGAACTTACCCACCTTTCAGGCATGAATAATAAATACTATTCACAACTAATGAATTAAGACATGCTCATTTATCGAACAGTATGGTTCTTTTTATCATGGCTCTGGGAATTTTGGGACATTTTTTTCATGCGCTGCAGAAGTGCATGAAATAATATATTACAGGATGCTGATAAGAAAAAAAAACAAGTGGAAATTTCGATTCAGCGTCCTAAATAACTCTTAAAACAACATTCAGTTCTAAATCAACAGAACCATTGTTCCCTTGTTTAATCTTTAAATTCGGATAATTGATGTTTTCCAAATTAATAAAATCTTAGATATTGGCATGACTAAACATTTATCTTCCAAATAAAACTACGATCTTTTTGAGGATAGTCCCCCTCCTCCTGATTTCTCCGTATACACACAAAAATTGCGGATATTTTTTAATTCAATCTTCATGCAATTTCAATCAACTGGAAATATAGTATCAATCACCCACTTTTGATTGAAAAAACCAACACCATTTTCAATTAAAAAGTTAATTGACCTTTGTCACGGAATCAATTATCCTGCCAACATTTTTTGAATTTGACGGCACTACTCGAAAACAATTGTGTACGACATCAAAAACTCGCCGGAAAAGCGCCGTCACTATTGAGAAGTTGTACCACGGCCAAGTTCTACAAAAAAGTTTCTCATCAGTGCAATTATTAGGTGCCTTTATTAATAAATCTAGAACGACACCAATAAGAGCCCCTTCAAACTATCAGAAAAAGTGAATTTTAAGGTAGTTGTAAAAGAATCATTGTGGTCAAGTAAAACACGATTGTGTAGATGTTTATTAATTTGATTAAATATTTATAAATTCTTATAAATATAAAATCTTTCCGTTTTTCTCATCACATTTAACATAACTTTTTCCATTAATAAAAGAATGATGTTGATTTACACGTAGCAAGTTACATGTTGCAGCGTCTATCAGCCGTTTGTTTATTCTCGATGGAAGCAGCGTGTCTTGAAAGTCTGTGATAGCGATGAGGATGAAATGGAACTTTGAAATGCTAGCAGGGTGTGATTGAATCAATTGAAACATTTATTGGGTTTTGACATAAAATTCAATCAACATTTTAATTGAATCAATTAAAATTTTAATTAATTTCGAAACAAAAAATCAATCAACTATTTGCTTTCAAAATATGTATGCACACATTTCGAACGCAGCAGCCAGACCCTGCCAGCATTTCAAAGTTCCATTTCATCCTCATCGCTACCACAGACTCGTAAATGTCATCACAACCATCGCGAACTGTGATGGGGGAAGCATATCAAAAAATAACAAAATGTACATGAAAGTATTTTGCCATCACTACTGTTAGAAGAGCCATTTTATTTTTTGTGAGACGCCAAGCGCAATCAGCTTGTTATATTTTATTTAAATAAAAACGAAAATAAAAGTTCTGAAAAACATAGATATTACGCTTAAAATTGTGAAAGGTATATGGTGAACAATTTCGACTTTCCAAATAGAATAAAGTGATCGTTTTTCAATATATTTTTCCAGGCACGCTGTTCTCCATCGAAAATAAACAAAACTGGCTTGATAGACGCTGCAATATGTAACTTGCTACTTAAAACTCAACATCATTCTTTTATTAATTCAAAAAATTATGTTAAATGTGATGAGATAAACCGAAAAATGTTATATTTATAAGAAATTATAAATTCGTTTTGTTTGTTATTGTTGGCTTTTCTTCAATCGTTATTGTTGTTTTTGATCTCAGCTTAAAGCCATGCATTGACTAAACTACAAGTGTAGCTTAACCAACAGAGGAAAAGTATGCTTGTCAAATTTTATTTGGGCAAAGCCCTATAGACTGCAAGATGGTTGGATGTACAGCTGTTTCGGAATTACCACATTCCTCATCAGCATCCTCTACTTGCAGCAAAACTATCAACCAATTATCAGAATAAATTCGGGTAATTCACTCAACCCAAAGTGAACTACACTTGAACCTTCCGAAAAAGGGTTTTGATAGTCGGCTACTGCCTAAAACAAATTCGCAAGCATATCTCTTTTCCTTTGCCAAATCATCGATTTCGATTTGAATGTAAATGGCTGGGTTACTTCCACAGACTGATCTCACCATCATACGTTGTTGAATAAATACTAGGGCTGTCATTCGGGATCGATTTTTATAAATCCCGGGATTTCAAAATATAGAATTCCAACAGCGCCAAAAATTGTTGTAATTCAATTTTATTAACAAAAAATAACAAAAGAACATAAGAGTAAATTAATACCAATTACAAATTGCTATCATAATTAACGAACACTGAACAATATGAAGAAAAGAAAATCAAAATTAGGACAAAAATTAAATACATTTCATATCGCTATCTTACTCAGCAAAACATTTTAAGGACTTTGATTAGATTAGGTCTATTTTCGTGCACTGTGTTAATTCTTTTGTACTTCATCGTTTTAAGTAACTTCTTAAAAATACCAATGCATCCAAATTTTTATCAGATAAACGCGATCTTGCCATTTCTCGACAGACCTTTATTATCATTGCTTTTTGTTTTAGATGTAGCACCAAATTTCCAGTTCATATGAACGCCATTGGTTCTCATTGTCATAATACAATTCTTACTCAACGCAGTGTACATAAAAGTTTATTAACTCAATTTTGTCAGGCACTGAATGAAGACTCCAAATTATGATATAAATAATGCTAATGAACACCAAATTAATAAAATTGGTATTTAGTTTTTTTCGGAGATCCGCGATTACAAATCCGGAGGACATTCACAAATAAAAAACGCCACCCGCGTAATTTCAGTGGCACGGGAGTTATTATTCACACGGTCACAACCTAATGAATAACCATTCTTCTGAAGTCTCTCTTTCTCCGCTCCGCTCTTTATTATTAAATTTCAATTTCACAAAGGTGATTTACTCAATTATAACTGTTTAATTTGTGGAAAAGTTCTTCAATCACGTTTTGGCAATTGAAATTAGGTTCCGAATTGCTTAACAAATTAAGTTGGAAAAAATTAATCATCATTTAATTTTAATTAAGTCATTTTTTATTTGGTTTCGCTCCTAATCGGATTTGCATCTAAATATTAATGATGTAAATCAATAAGTATGATTAATTGAAGTGCTGTTTTCAAATTCACTTATAGTGATAATTTTTTGCTGTTATTTAAAATGTCTACGCCCATAAGAACATATAAAAAAAACAAATGTTAACCTAGAATTAAAAATTTTATAATTATGTAGGTAGCAGTACATTTTAAAGTTGCACAAAATCGAAGCACCCTGTTTGGAAATTCGGTAAACTGTTTTACGTCCGTTCCCCATAAAATTGATAAATTCTTTTGTTTAAACATTATCCTATTAGAGATAAAAGATCGCACATATAAATTACATAAACACAAACATTATTTTTTGTCTTCATTGATCCAGATTATAATTTTTTTAGTTGAAATATTCTTTAACGACATCGAACATGATCAGTATCAATCAGAGACGGCTGCGATTCTACCGCAACCGACAGTGTATTTAGTACACCAACATTGCATCTAAAACATCCAACTGGTAACAAATTTTCAACCACCAATGCAACCGACGACTGTCGGTGTTTGTTAATATGAGTGTTGGCTCTCGAAAACACCGTAGGTAAAGCAATCACACCAATTGGTTAACCCAGTATCTCAGCAGTTTGGTATTCTCTTATTTGGTACTATCTCTCACTTCTCTTGAGTTAATGCCAACTGCTAAGTAATTGTTGTTGTTGACGTTGCAATCACACTTAAGTGCCAACCTCGTTTTTTGTTTAACGCGAGCGTTGTTACGATGCGATTGGTTTAAAGATTACACAGCACTGCATACGAACATTGTTATATCGCATTTTGTATCAATGTAAAGATCGCTTGTAATTGGTGTCTTACTCACTGCACCGACATTTTTTGGGTAAGATTGCCAATAAGAAAAAAGCCACCGGTTGCAGTTCTCTGTATCAATTCAAAAATTAATTGAAAGTCAATTAATTTTTTTTTTTTGGATTGATTTTTGTTTCAATTAAAATTTTTGGTTAAGTCAATTAAATTTTTAATTGAAATATTTTTTAAAACTCAATTATGAATTTAATGGAAAAATTTTCGTGAATTTTTTTCTGTTTATGATGTAAAATTGTTCTTGTGTCGCAAACTATTTATCACTCATAACGGACATCGAAATGGCCATATGCCTGTACGAAATGTGGTAAACTCACTATCTTTGTTTTGAGAAAGGTTTGATTTGGATCAACTGCAGTTTATGGGCATGAACAAAAATAATAGTTTTCTCACGATAGTATATTTCTATGTTAACCTTTATGATTATGTTAAGAGAATAAAATAAAGAAATGTTCATACACAATTATGGACCAAACGTCATACAAACGAAAAGTGAAAGTGGGTTAACGCAAGCCATTTTGATTCACTCATTTTAAACTCTGCCCCAGATTCAAATTGGCCTAACGCGAACTCAAAGTGGTATCATTGACCGGCATTGTTTTTGAGTGTTCCTCGTATGGACAGATTTCAAATTACGCTAAGAGTTTCAAGTGACCAGCCTTTATCCGTGGTGTGAGATTTTTTCCTATGAATAGTGAGTTTTGGACCATGGTTTGAAACTGTCTTCTATGAATGGAGTCTAAAATAAGTTAGCCTACTTTTCTAAGTACATTTTATACTCAGAATTGAAGCGGAAAAATATAACTCAACAAAGAAAAAATTATAGGCTATAGTCGAAAGCTTTTTGAGATACAGAAATTTTTTTGATAACTATAATCAAATTTCGCAATATAGTACGTCAAATTCAGATAGCTCGATGTGATGTCCATAAGCAACAACAGTATGTAAAATGATTCGGTGAGTGAAGGCTTTTAAACTGATAAAAATTTGAAAATATCCCTTGAAAGAGAAAAAAACAAGACTTACAAAAAGAATACTTATTTGAGGAATTTAATGTTTTAAATTATATATTACACAACAACATAGTCTTGGTGCATAAAAATAACTGAAACATTTGCATATAGTATTTAACTAATATTGCTATAACACATAAATATCAAAATTTTTTCCCATTTTTGTACTAATGGCTATTTTTTTTTTAAATACATACATATGTATATTAACAATTATTTTCTAAAATTATGGAAAATTATGAACTTCAATATTGAATACATATCAAAATTTTAATTGCTCGCTTTTTCCATTATGTTTTATTTAAAGGAATGTTCGAAAAACGGCGTTTCCGCAACTTCTTGATCTATGTCCAAGATTTCAAAGAAGATGATCCAAAAACCTGGAAGGATTTCGATCCCGTGAAGGCGAACATGCAGGGGCTCTATGACAAGTTTGGATTGGATAAAAATACACAAGATTTTACCGGACATGCTCTAGCGCTATTCCGTGATGATGAATATTTAAATGAACCAGCTGTTAAAACCATACAACGCATTAAATTATATTCTGATTCGTTAGCTCGGTATGGCAAATCGCCATATCTCTATCCAATGTATGGTTTAGGTGAACTACCACAGGGTTTCGCTCGTCTGTCTGCTATTTATGGTGGCACTTATATGTTGGACAAGCCAATTGACGAAATTGTGGTAGGAGAAGGTGGCAAAGTAGTTGGCGTTCGTTCTGGAGATGAAATAGCTAAATGCAAACAGGTCTATTGCGACCCTAGTTATGTTCCCGATAAGGTAATTTGAAATTATGAGTACTGTTTAAATACTTGTATATGACTTTGGAATTTATATAAACTATAGGTACGAAAGAAGGGACAAGTGATCCGTTGTATTTGCTTATTGGATCATCCAATTGGAAACACCAAAGATGCTCTATCAACACAAATTATCATTCCACAAAAGCAAGTTGGTCGCAAATCTGATATTTATGTCTCTTTGGTTAGCCATGCCCATCAAGTTGCAGCCAAGGGTTGGTTCGTCGGTATGGTGTCTACAACCGTTGAAACTGATCAGCCAGAAAATGAAATAAAACCTGGTCTAGAACTCTTGGAACCGATTGCACAAAAATTCATCTCGATCTCTGATTACTTTGAACCAATTGACAACGGTTCCGACTCTCAAATATTCATTTCAGAATCCTACGATGCTACCACACATTTTGAAACCACTTGTCTTGATGTTTTGGATATTTTCAAACGTGGTACTGGTGAAGACTTCGATTTTTCGAAGATAAAGCATGAATTGGGCGATGAAGATCAGTAAACTCCTCTTGAGAAGCTTCTATAACAACACATCCACAACATCAAGCTCATCTGGTAGTTAACAGGGGGAATAAAAATGGCTTAATGGAAATAAATTTGAAACTCAACAACATATAGAACATCATAAACAATGTATTAATACTACTATGCATATAATCGTAAAATAAAAAAAACTTGTGCTTTGAGAAGAAACATCAATAAATAAAAAATGAAATGAAATAAAGTTTGTTCTTTAATAAATTCACAAATTAAGTTAACATTGTTAATTTTTTTTTAAATTTGCGCAGAAAACGAAGCCCTTGTAGAGGGAATAATTTAAAATTAATTTAAGATAAAATCATTTTCCTGTAATAAGCCCTAAAATATGTAACACCATTTAACGAAATGATTATGTCAAAATAGGCAAATTTACTTTAATTGTTGAAGAATATCACAGAATAAAAGTATGTCCCCACAAATACTCCATCGTCCTCGATGTCACTCTTGACATGTCTAAACCGAAAACTATTGCCAATTGTATAAAACAACGTTGACATGGGAAATAGTCTGATTTTGTCTATACGCACGTTTTAGAACTATAATTGTTTGCAAAATGATGTTACTTTTTACTAGATGCTTTTAAGATGATTGTAAAAATTATTCCAAAAATAAAATAATTCCACTCGAATGAATTTTATTATAAATTTATTAAAACTTCTTCTCGTATAGAATATATTTGGACATATACTATTATTAAAAATAATAAAAGGATATGTCATCCAATATTTCTTTTGGCTTGGAACAACTTATTAAAACAAAAAACAAGACATTCTAAATGTAAGAATGTTAGAAAAAATATACGTACATATATATAGAAAATTCAATTTTATAGACCCCCTAAATAAATATGAAACAAAGAAGTTGGCAGAAGTAATTACAGAATGAAACCAACCGATAACTAATGGAAGCACATGAAAAATTAATGTTAATTTTTTAAGTCAACATTTAGCATACAGCTTAAAAGAGCAACGTTTGTATCTATCACAAAAAACACACGTTTTTATAGGAAACAATAAAAAAAGAAATAAACATAAATGAACGGAGCAACATCATTGCTTCAGATCAGTAGAAAATAAACGTTTTTAATCATGAATTTTCACGCTAAGACGAAACCAAAAATGTGAACATTTCAACGATTATGAATACATATATTCTAATATATTTGTGTTTCATAAATTCCATGTATCAGTATAAAATCTAAAGATAAACATGCATAAAATACATAACTGTATACCCACTTAATTGTCTTTCTATCTAGAAGAAAAGGAGAGATTTGATTTTAGTTTAGGCACCAATGTTTTTCTACATTATCTGCCACATATCCTTATAAAAATATAACCCCTTTTTCGAATTCAGGACATGAAAACACATAAAAAGCAAACTCTCATCAAATGTAAATTTTAGTGTAAGCTAGTGTAATTACTAATGTTTTTTTTTTTTACTTTTCATTACAGATTGTCTTAACATTGTTATGTTTTATCCGCGTGTATAAGGCCAAAGAAGAAAAACAACGAAAATAAATCCTAGACAACAATCCAACTCGACTTCCAATACTTTGATGGAATTCAATTTATTTCACACACTTAATAAATGTAGAAGTTAAAATATTAAATGGTTTACGGGTTTCATTTCAACATATCGTAAAAAACGACAAATTGTGTTGCTGGGACAACAAACATTTGTAGTTATTATAGCAGCAAAAATGTTAGCTATTTCAACTAATGCAGTTTGCTACTATAGCAGCGGATGTTTGTCAAAAACTTTTAGCAAACACGTTTGCTAATTCAGCAGCATTTGTTTGCTATTTTAGCTGTAAAAATTTTTGCTGTTTCAACTAACGAATGTTTGCTGAAACAACTACATGCTACTGCTGTCCCTTTTTCAGCAAACAAAAACTGCTGTTTTAGCAAACATTTTTGCTATTATGAGTAACAAAATTTTTTGGGTGTATGCAAAATTGTAATTTTAGCCAAGTTTGTTGCTTTCAAAATTTTTAATGCATCACCATTGGTCATTGGTCAGGAACACATAATTTCCAGTTTGATTTTCTTTATATGGTCAGTTTAAAATTTAGACATCGCACACAAAAATTTAAATTCCTTTCACGGCTTTTATAATGTTCGAATTGCAATTTTCAAATCACTTTTTATATAATGAATGTTCTTGTAAACTTTTATTGACAATTCATTTCTGTTCAGCTCGTTTTTCTATCAATTTTTTGTTTATTAAATATGTAGTTTTATTAATTTTCTTGCTTTTATTTTCTTGGTAATAAATGTCTGTCTATCCAATTTCAAGTATTTTTTTTTAATCGAAGCCTCTGTCTCTTGTTTCTCACAGTCATTTTTTTGTGTTTCTCTCAAATTTTCAAAATCAAGGCTTGCTGGGCTTGCAAAACTTTGGCATCTGTGGTAATATGTGATAATATGAGCTATATCTAACTCTGAACCGATTTCAATAATGTCGAACAGATAATGTTTAAAAACAACAAATTTTTTCTGTAGCGAATATCAGAATGCAAAACAAACATAAAAAAGCGGTTATGAAGTTAAAAAATAAAAAGAGAAACAAAATATTTACATGTGTAAATA